>JANHFR010003878.1:338249-348527 GCA_032468015.1 Mimophis mahfalensis
TATTAACACAAAACAACAAGCTGTGTCTCTTTTATAGCTCAAAGTTTCGAATAAATGCTTTAAAAATTCAGAACATGTTGAATTTCCAGCAAAGGACCAGCAACCTCTGCTTATGCAAATCAAGTCACTTATCATTATTGAGAGTTTGTGTTTTATAGCACCACATTTTTATAGCTTATATTTTTGAAGATGGCACAAGATCAGTCCTTTAATATCTCCATGGTTACCCGGCTTGATGGAACCAACTACGTTTCCTGGTCCTTGAAATGTTGCCTACTTCTGCGTAGAGAAGGACTATGTAGTTCGTAAGTAGAGGGACCACTGTATTCTTGTTTTCTCGAGTGAACAGAACACTGGTAACTCTTGGCACTTTACGCATTATTAAAACAGTCCAGTCATCAACTTCACAATCAGCTCATATAATGCAGCTTTATACAGATTTTGACTGTTAGCATGTCTTGCTCAACACTCTGTTCTGACTAGCATATTTTCAACTATTTCAACCAAGGTGTTTCCTGTGATGCAAATTCTTTACACCATGGAGAATTGCTGAAAAACAGACTTTGGACTATCCTTTAATAATTAGATGCATTTTTATAACTACAGAATTGGAAGACCCTTTTTTATGTTGAGTTGGTTATTGTTGTAGGGAAACAGTGCCAGGGACTGTAGGCTGGCTGTTGGCAGAGTCCAGATCCAGCAGAAGTAGAGGAATGTGTACAGCCTTTGGGTTCAGCTGTAACTCCAGAAGACCCACTCCCTGAAACAGAGAGAAATTGCTGGTCTCATAGACTTCTTCCTTAGCAGCAGTCTTGCACCCAGGACCACCTGCTCTTTATACACCATTTTAAAGGAGTCTTCCAGGTGACTTTGTGAGGTGGCCACATTGACTGTCCACAAGTACTGTAGATGCCTTTTGTATGTCATTCTGAGGTCCACCTCATAGCAGTGGATATAAGGAGGACAGTAGGACAGTAAACAATAGGACAGTAAACCATTCTTGAGATCCACTTGTCTTAGACCAAAGGTGGGTAACTGTGGCCCCTTTATGGCTGGCTCAGGGATTCTGAGAGTTGAAGTCCACAAACCAAAAAAAGGGCCATAGTTCCACACCGCTGTCTTGGACGAAATGAAAGTGCTGCTGTGGGCAGCCAGTTGAGAGAACAGGAAGTGGGAAATGCTGCAGCTTCATCTGCATCTTCAAATATCTGCTTTACTTCATGCAGCGATGGAGTTGGCCTTGTTCAGGCTGCGCTTTTCTGCTCCATCAGTTCTATGTTTATGAGACAGTTATGTTCACACAACAATCTTTCTTTCAGGAAATGTGTAAAGTATGAACTACAGACACATGATTGTATTCATTTGAGTATGTATATCAGGGTTTCGTAATATTTGTGTGTGTACTGTGTCCTTAGCATTATTGGACAAGATTAATGGAGCCAGCAGAGGCAGGTTTCATTTTTTATTTCAAGATAAATTTGCTTTGAGACTCTATATTTGGACATCTTTCCCCCAATCCTTGTGAAGATTTTGAACTCCTCTTTGTTAATTTCTTCCTTACTAGAGGAATTGCTAGTTTATAATGTTCCGTAGGTTCCATATACTGCACCAGTGTATTTAAGGATGCCTGTTCACTATAAGAAATACTAGGAAAACAGTGGTAAAATAATAATAATTAGGCAGAACAGATTGTTGTTGTTGTTAGTTGCAAAGTCATGTCCAACCCACTGTGACCCCATGAACAATGTTCCGTCAGGCCTTCCTGTCCTCCACCATTCCCCGGAGTCCATTTAAGCTCTCGCCGACTGCTTCAGTGACTCCATCCAGCCACCTCATTCTCGGTCTTCCCTTTCTTCTTTTGCCCTCAATCTTTCCCAGCATTAGGCTGTTCTCCAGTGAGTCCTTCCCTCTCATTTGCAGAACAGATAGAGTATATCAAAAAGATTATTAGAAAACTATACAAATATTCAAGGAAACTGAACTGCCAAACTATGTGCACGGGTAAATGAACTCATCAAGGATGAAGTTATTCTCATTTCTGTCAGGTTGACTTTCAAACTGTTACAGTAGGTGGGCAGAAGCTGGGTAGAAGCTGGGTCAAGTAATGGGAGCTCACTTAGTTGCACAGAGCTTGGGTATCTAACCAGGGCTGTCAGCTCTCCAGCTGACAATCTCAGCTTCTTTAACCACTGAGCCATTGCACCTGCAGACAGACCGACAGATATATAGATATATGTGTATACACACACACACACACACACACACACACACACACACACACACACTCCTTTTTTTACAAGCCAGTATTTTACAATTTTATTTTAGATACTTGCATATAAACACAGGCTCCACATAATCTTGTTGATGTTAGATATGTGTGTGTGCGCGCGCACACACACACACATGTATGTACAGTCATCCCTTGACCTACGAAGCACTCGACATGCGAAGATTTCGACTTCCGAACGGGGAAACCACGGTGCTTTTAGCCGCGGCTTCCCTGACTTCCAAATGACAGCCGCTGTTTCCTCGACCCGGTCCCAAACGGCTGAAAAAGTTCTTTTACAAACATTTTTTTGTGGAAACCTAATTTTGCTGTGCACTTTTCATGCCTTTAAAGTGCACCTCATAAAGAGGTTTCCACAAAAAAACTGGGAGTCTGGGTCTTTTTCTCAGGTTCCAGAATGAATTAATCAATTCTCAATGCATTTCAATGGGAAGCCGCTTTTTCGACTTCCGAATTTTTCAGCTTCCGGACAATGCATTTGGAACGGATTAATTTCGTAGGTTGAGGGACCACTATACTCAGTCATTGATAGTTAACTAATTGATAGTTAAACTGCTCTAGATTTGAGAACCAATCAGCTTGTAGGAGATATCAGGCAGGTATAGAAGTGTCCAAATTTTTCTCAGTCCCAAGGATTAGTGAAGACATCAGCTACCTTCCTTCAGCCTAATCTATCTAACAGGATTATTCTGAATATAAAAGGGGGGAAACTGTCCAGCACTTGCAACTCTTTATAGACAATTGATTAAAAATTAATTAAAAAGAATAAGAAGAGGGATGCCCACTAAAATGTTTACTGAAACAACTCACATATTTAAATAACATGAAATTATTTTAAAATATTAATTTCACAGTTTATAATCTTAAATATTTTCTAGAAAAATTGCAATTTCAATAGTTGCTTTTGTTCACCTCACTAAATTTAGGTAGACAACTGATTTTTCTTTCAAATGTGGGAATTGAACTATCTAAACTATATTTTTATTTAAACTTGTCATTTAAAAAATCCTAGCATATACATAATTTGCCCTTTTATCAGATGTAATGTATATGTTATAGGTCAGTTCAACACTCCCCCCAAAAACGAACTTCTTTTGTATCATATATTTTAAACAGTTTTATTTTGACAATTTAATCACTCGGGGAATATTTTAATGGAATTGACTTTCATTTTTTAATGTTCATGTTTTCAAAAGAAAACTGATAAGTAATTAATTTCTACTCCTATGTGATTAACAATCTGTACCCTCAGAATTTAGTTTTATATTATTTCAAAAATATTTGTTTTAAAGTCAGTATGCTTATAAAGCAACTACAGTGGAACCTCGGTTCACAAATGCTTCCGTTTGCAACCAAATCAGTTTACAACTCAAAAATCTGCTAAATGTTTGACTTGGTTTGCGAACAAATCTTCCGTTGGCAACCAAACACAGCTGCAGAGATTTTTTCTTCCACGCCATTTTGTTTGTAAAATAGCCATAGCTGGCATCCTCTTCTCCTCTTGTTACAGCCACTTCTTCTCAGTCAGCCCAGTCAGCTGTGGGTGCTCCGGCTGCTTGTCAATCAGCACCGGTAAGCTGCAGGTGGGAGAAACAGGCTGTTACTGTTACTGTTAGGGTGCTTTCTGTGGCATATTTAACTATTTGTATGCTTCAAAATTGTATTGTTGTGTGCTTCAACTGTATTGTTTTTTAAAAAACAATACAGTTCATAGGGGTCTGGAACGGATCAGTCATATTTCCATACAACCCAATGGGAAAATTTACAGCCAACTCGGTTCACAAACTCTGGTTGTGAACGGAGGTTCCACTGCATAGACAATAATTATCTGTAAATGTAATTACTCAAGAGTAGGATCCATTGAAAACAGTTGGACATAGTTCCAGGTAAGCATGAGTGCCGTTGGCTGCATCTATAATCTTAAACAACATTTCACTGAAATAATAGGAGTAAGTTTGTAAAGTAAGCTTTATAGTTAAGGCTATGCAATAGTTTAGAATTGACTGAGGAAAATAGCTTCAGAATAAGCCAGAGCAGTACATTTAGTCACAATTAAAGTAGCCATATTTGCAGAATTGCACAATTCGTGGTAGAAATGTCCACTCAGTAGTCATGTGATCCTGGAAGAAATTACAACTGTTTTAATGAGGTGCTCCAAAATATTTCTTCCTAACCAAATCTGTAGCATTGCACAATCAACTTTATAGTGTAAAGTTTATACTGAATTAGTCTCATTAAATTTTTTGAAGTTAACTGAAAATGAAGCTGAATTAATGCTATTTTTGTGCTTAGACTACAATCCCTAGTAGTGTTATACTATCCAATCCTACACAAACATGTGAGTCCCAGAACAAGAGATTTATTCTCAGGTATGTAGGATTGTACACACAATAAGTACGTTTATGCTGGTCTAGGACAAAGAACTTAATCATTAATGTTGATGGTTATATATAGTACTTCAGTAACTGATATTTTTTAACAATGTAGACAAGTGTATTAAGGACATAAATATATAAATTCCAATGATTGTTAGATGCATGAAACCAGATATGTAATTATGCAGAATATACAGGAAAAAAAGTAGTGACTTTTTGTCTCATAAATGTCAAAATGATTGATAGGATATGTTGCCTCAGTAAGTGGCCATTGGCTTCAGGGGCTTTAGAACAAAATTAGACAAATCCATGTGAGAGGATTCGTCTAATTGAGAGGAACCTCTTTTTTCTGGCCAGTTATGGCAGTAAATACAGGTGGCTTTGAAGGTAATGTAATGGCCCCTACAAATGCCAGCATTAAGCACTGGATCAATTTAGCATTTCATTTAACAAAAATTAACTTCTCTTTTGATGTTAGAAATAATTTGATAATTAAAAGATTGATGTTACCATTGTGTTGTTTTACAGGTAAAGATGAACCCAGCAGTTACACGTGTACAACATGTAAACAGCCATTCAACAGCGCCTGGTTTCTCTTGCAACATGCACAGAACACTCATGGATTAAGAATCTACTTAGAAAGTGAACATGGAAGTCCTCTGACACCGCGGGTTGGTATCCCATCAGGACTAGGTGCAGAATGCCCTTCTCAGCCACCACTCCATGGGATTCACATTGCAGACAATAATCCTTTTAATCTTCTTAGAATACCTGGGTCAGTCGCGAGAGAAGCATCAGGTCTTGGAGAAGGGCGTTTCCCTCCCACACCTCCTTTGTTTAGTCCCCCTCCAAGACATCATTTGGATCCACATCGCATAGAACGCCTAGGTGCTGAAGAAATGGCTCTTGCAACCCATCACCCCAGTGCCTTCGACAGGGTGCTGCGACTCAACCCCATGGCCATGGAGCCTCCAGCTATGGATTTCTCCAGGCGGCTTAGGGAGTTAGCTGGAAACACCTCTAGTCCACCATTGTCACCGAACCGGCCCAGCCCTATGCAAAGGTTACTACAACCATTCCAGCCAGGCAGCAAGCCACCATTTCTGGCAACGCCTCCTCTTCCTCCTCTTCAGTCTGCTCCTCCTCCTTCTCAGCCTCCTATCAAATCCAAGTCCTGTGAATTTTGTGGGAAAACCTTTAAATTTCAGAGCAACTTAGTTGTCCATCGTAGAAGCCACACTGGAGAAAAACCTTACAAGTGCAACCTTTGTGACCATGCATGCACTCAAGCAAGCAAGTTAAAACGCCACATGAAAACACACATGCACAAATCCTCCCCAATGACTGTGAAGTCAGATGATGGCCTCTCAACAGCCAGTTCCCCAGAGCCCGGAACCAGTGACCTTGTTGGCAGTGCTAGCAGTGCCCTCAAATCTGTCGTGGCTAAGTTTAAAAGTGAGAATGATTCCAATATTATTCCAGAAAATGGGGATGAAGAAGAGGAAGAAGAGGAGGAGGAGGAGGAAGAGGAGGAAGAAGAAGAGGAGGAGGATTTGACTGAAAATGAAAGGCCAGACTATGGGTTTGGCATCAATCTAGAAGCAGCTCGGCACCATGAAAACAATTCCCGGTCTATTGAGGAGAATCGTTCTATCCCGGATGTCATGCAAGGGATGGTCCTGAGTTCCATGCAGCACTTCAGTGAGGCTTTCCATCAGGTTCTTGGTGAGAAACATAAACGAGGGCACTTATCTGAATCTGAGGTGCATAGAGATACATGTGATGAAGACTCAGTAGCTGGTGAATCTGATCGCATTGATGATGGTGCTATTAATGGTCGGGGGTGTTCCCCTGGTGAATCTGCCTCCGGAGGTTTGTCCAAAAAGCTGCTCTTGGGTAGCCCAAGCTCCCTAAGTCCTTTTTCTAAACGCATCAAACTTGAGAAGGAGTTTGACCTTCCCACGACAGCTATGCCTAACACTGAAAATGTTTACTCCCAGTGGCTAGCTGGGTATGCTGCTTCTCGGCAGCTAAAAGATCCATTCCTCAACTTTGGAGACTCCCGACAATCGCCTTTTGCTTCCTCCTCAGAACACTCCTCTGAAAATGGAAGTTTACGCTTCTCGACGCCCCCCGGGGAGATGGATGGAGGGATATCAGGCCGCAGCGGTACAGGAAGTGGAGGGAGCACCCCGCATATTAGTGGTCCAGGCCCTGGAAGGCCTAGTTCAAAAGAGGGCAGACGCAGCGACACTTGTGAGTACTGTGGGAAAGTCTTCAAGAACTGTAGTAACCTCACTGTCCACAGGAGAAGCCACACTGGGGAAAGGCCTTATAAATGTGAGCTGTGTAACTACGCCTGCGCCCAGAGTAGCAAACTCACCAGGCACATGAAAACGCATGGTCAGGTGGGGAAGGACGTTTACAAATGTGAAATTTGTAAGATGCCTTTTAGCGTGTACAGTACCCTGGAAAAACACATGAAAAAATGGCACAGTGATCGAGTCTTGAATAATGACATAAAAACTGAATAGAGGTATATTAACTTGACCCTTCTCCTTCCTTCCCCCAATTTATTCCTGGCCCCCTGTGTAGAGATTTTCTAGTCCCTTGTGAGTAAAATATTGGAAGCTAAGAATGATATTCAGAAAGTGCTTGTCACCAGCACACCTGTTTTCATCTTCCTTTTTGTTTTGTTTCTTTTTCCTTTCTTTTCTGTTTTCATCGTTTGAATGCATGATCTGTATTGGGGCAATACTACGCAAACTTTGAGCCTTTCTCTTGTGCAATAATTTACATGTTGTGTATGTTTATTAATTTTTTAAAAAATTAGACAGCATGTATGGTATGTTATGGCTGTTTTTTAAAAAAAAAAATGTCCCCAAATTCTTTGCTGAGCAAACAGACAAAAAGATCTCTCACACACATGTACAGCACCATAGCTGTTTCCAGTGATATTCCAGGAAAAGAGAGACAGAGAGAGAGAGAGAGAGAGAAAAGCAAAACAAGTATTTTTAAACAACCAACCATGCTGCATACATTCTGTAATATATCATATCCATGTTTCTGTTTTAAAAGATAAATCGAAATGTGCTTTGAATTAACCCTTTATTGATAGACAGATAACACTGAAAAGGGGAAAAACATTCCTTGTTACTTTGATTTCTGTCTTTAAAACATTGACAATATCAGTTAATTTTTGGTGGGGAGATAAGTCTTTAATTGAAAAATGAGGAAATGAGAGCAAAGAGATAAATTTGTACTATCATTTGGTTTAAAATGGAAATCTGAGTGCCTTGAATATATTTAAGCCATGTTGGTGGCAACTACTTGTTCTAAACTTGTAGGACAACTTTCGCACTGGGCAATGTAAATGAGTCCTTTAGGACCTAGCCGATAACTCTGTATTATATTTTTCACAACAGTGGCTACCTAAAAACAAAAACAAAGAAACCCAACAAATCCTAGTTAATCATCATTCAATTCCCTCCTCAGTCCACCTTTTTTTAAAAAAAAGAATGATCATAGAACTGAAGTTTATTTTGCTCTAGGAGAGTTTAAAACAATCACCATTATCATAGGGAATGCTTCTCTCTCAGGTTAAAATATTACTAACCTGTATCAGTCCCTCTCCTTCCCCTTCTCTTCCCCCTCATTTCCATTTTAAAATTATTTTATTGATAAAAAGAATGTGACTTGTGCAAAAGGCCTTGGAAGATGATTAAGTATGTGAGAAAGAAAATTCACATTATAAAGATTTTTTAAAAAAACTCTTAAGTGATCCTGGCACAAAATAAAACTTAACCGTAAAAACAAAAACTATTAAGTGCATATCTTTGGTTGTCAACTTGACATATCAAATTAATAATGCACAAATGTGTATATCATATATCAATCTATGATTTCCCTCTATATAAGGAAAGGTATATAAACAGTCTGGCAATAATATTTTACTGAAGTGTAAAAATATATATAGTGATTTATTAGCACTGTTTTCCATTTAAAATTAAGAACAGGTTATAAGCTAATATTGATATGATGATTAACTATGAGCTCTTAAGATTTGCCTTGATGTGTGACATTCTGAGAGAGAGAGAGAAAGAGTAGTAGTGCTCCCTAAAAGTTGTTCTTCGTTTTGTTTCTTTTTTTAATCATATGCTATGTGCTAGTTGTATTGACAAGAAAAAAGGATTCATTGCTTTTATGATTAAGCTAGCAGCTGGAAGTTCACATAGCACTTGACTCTGCCTGTCGTGTCTGTATTGTTTCTTTTAATCAGAGGTACACAGGTTGAGTATAAAAAACTTTTTTAAGACTGCTCAGATAGGACAATTTAAATGCACTGTACAATTTTCCCAGTTTACAGGTCTATACTTTAAAGGGAAAAATTGGAAGATTAATGTTTTTTAATGAGCATGATCTCATGATAAACATATAAATAATTCTGCCAGCTTGCCATTTTACTTGACTAATGAGTGGGACATAACATTATGGCGCTGTAAATGGGAACAAGTCCTGCAGTTATGTTTAAAAAAAAAACCCAGAGATTGGTCTTGCTCCTGCAGTGCAAAGAAGTGGTTATTTTGTACAAAACTTTTAAAAATATAAATGTTATGATTTTTTAAAAAAATTCATTATGTTTAGGGGAAAATGTATTTTAGAATTCATTGTCTTGGTGGTGTACAAGACCTGTTCTTCATTGAAAACCAATAGTTAAAAATCCTATGCCTTGGATATACATACAGCATTTCAGGTTGTAAAATAAATACTTTGGAAAAGGTTTAACGATATATAATACTTAAATATAGGAAAATGCACACTCCTGTTGATTCCTATGCTTAGAAGAGGAAAAGCAAACAGATGGAAAAGAAGAAAAACACATTTATGGTCTCTTTTTTCTGTAATTTTTAGAATGGTATTTGAATTTAATGTTCACCTAGAGTAGGCACTATAGTATTTATAATGAAGCTTGTATTTTTAACTGTTGCTTGTTTCTCTTTTTTTAAAAAGGGGTATCAATTACCTTTTTTGGTAGTGGAAAAACATACACACAAACAAAAAACAAATAGGCTGCCACAGTATATTTTTTTTTAATTTGGCAGGATAATATAGTGCAAAATATTTGTATGTTTCAAAAAATAACGACAAGGAAAGTGTGACATTGTACAGATAAGAGGCCATATAATGGCTGTTTTGGGGGAGGGGGAACAAAAACCTGTTTGAATGTCGCACTAAATGAGCATCTCTGATGGTTGTACATATCAAAGTTCTTTTGGGGTTTCTTTGTTTTTTGCTGCCATATTGTATGCAGTAATGCAAGGTGATGATGTTGGTTTGTTCTGTAGTGTGCTCTGGTCCCTTTTCTTCTCTTACCCTTTTACATTCCAGCATCTTAAACTTCATATGCAGTAAAAAAAATTAAAAAGTAGAGTGAAAGGAAAAAATAAAGTTTTGCAGGCTTTTTTCCCATTGCCAAAAAGAAAAATAAATTAAAATGGTGCTTTATATATTTAGATTGGAAAAAAATTCATATGCAAAGCATATGAGAGAGAGAGAGAGAGAGAGAGAGAGAGAGAGAGAGAGAGAGAGAGAGAGAGAGAGAGAGAGAGAGAGAGA
>JANHFR010003878.1:352862-365598 GCA_032468015.1 Mimophis mahfalensis
CGGGATTCGAACCACTGAACTGCCGACCTTTCTGATCGACAAGCTCAGCGTCTTAGCCACTGAGCCACTGCATCCCAGTTATCATATATTACTTAGTTTCAATTCTTACATTAATTAAAATATGTTCAAAGCTGTATTAACCTTTAAAGAAATCAAATGGTTTTATTTGCTGTTGCTTAACATCCTATTTTAATTCTTTTTCAAGGTTTTTAAGTAGAAAGTGATTGATGTAATACTCAGCATCAACTATTGACATCCCTAGTTCCTGGCCAAATTATCTGAATTAAAAGTAACTCGGCAAACGAATCAGAACAATATCCTCATACGTTGTGTATTTTCCCAATCACTAAACACTGATACAGGCTGAGATCAAAGTAAACATAAGGTGACAGTCTTGATTGACATAGTAAATTGTACTAAGTAACAGAATGTTTACACAGGGAAGCCATTCCTCAAACCAGGGTATTGTTTAGTCACTGATAATAGTAATGGTTCTCCCTCAATTCATCTTCAAGCCCTACAGGTTTTCAGAAATATATCCTATACTCTCCCCTTGTCTGGGCATTAATCGGGTTCAAAGTATCCCATTCTCTTCCTGTTGCTGATTTATTGGGCTTCTGGCTGATTAGTCTCCAACTTTCTTATCTATCCACTTTCTTGTATTTTGATTTCCCTTCCCCTATATCAGTTTTGTCTTTTCTAATTGGCACTTTACATTTAAATTCCTAAAACCACTTTTTAGGTGGCCAAAGAGTAATTTCATTTCTTTTTTCTTGCTTTTCGCACATCCAGCCAATCAACCTCTGTTCTTTCTCATTTTTCTAACTTTCAAAGTTATAGAAATTTTGTAACCTTACACCCACCTCAAATCTCTAGGCTAATATTTCTTTCCAGTTATCTTGCCACTATAGTAGATCAAGTCTATTGAATTTTCCCTCTCTATTAGGACAACTTTCAATAGTTTTATTTTTCCCTGATTTTCAGGATGATGCATAATTTCTCTTAAGCTTCTTGACATTTTTAGACTTTATTTTTCATGTCTACTTTTGCAGCAGAATCTTAAGATTTATCCAAGTTTGTACTTCCATATGTATCATTAATGCAGAATTAACCCAGCTCTGTGATCCAAGCAAATGATACAGATTTGGCCAAAATGCAGGTATAGAAAACGCTAGGTCTTAGGTTAGCCTCTATTCTGATTGAGTCATCTTTTGCGGGATATGGGGGTTTGAATATCTTTATTACTCTTTTCATGTGTTGTCCACAGAAGTTCTTTCTAGGATCTATATGTGGTATGTTGAGTCATCAATTCATGTTCCTGCAGTGCCTTATGGTGCTTGTTCCTGCATTGTGCGTTACATCATGCATCTGTTAGAAACTATGGATCTTCCACACTATTCACTGAGGACTATTCAAAATCTTTACTCCAAAAATGATGGGAAAACGTTTTTGTATCCTTTTGGTTCCAGTACAAAGTGCCTTTAATCCTGCAGACCAGACACACCTTTAGGAACTTGGGGATGAGCAATAAAGGAGAAGATGATGGAGAAGTAAGGAAGGATTTAAAATTGGGAGTAATTGCATATGATTTATTTTATGGAGTTCAGCCTTCTGCTAGCTTAACTGTCATGATGGTGTTAAGGTGAGCCTGATGAATTTGAAACTGACAAGACCAGAAACTTTCAGAAGACTGGAGAACCAGTGGATTGGACCATTAAATGAAGACATGGATATGGTGACCTGCTTGCTGTTTTAGCCTTGCAAAGGTTTACAAATGTTTCTAGATCCCTTGCTTATATTCCCCCCGCCCCCCATATTATTTATTTATTTATTTATTTGTAGCTCACAGCTTGAAGAAAAGAGGCTGGAGATTAATAATATTGCAATTTACTCATGTTTGGTGATTAGTCAGTAAACTGTATGAAAGCCGTAGGAAATGTATGTGACTGGCTGTCTCTTAACCTGGGCTTTACAAAATAGGTAGGTAATATTGTGTGTAAACCTGACATAGGCCTTTACTGCTGCACAAGGTTAATGGAAGAGTAACATCCTGTTTTCCTTCACTACATGTATAAAGTATGTTAGTACAGTTTCCCTGCAGAGTTTAATACAGAGATTAATTCTGCATAATTTCCTTACTTTATGAGGAAGAAGTGTTGGTCAGGTTTCAGTATGGAATCCCAGACTTTACCACAGAACCATGTATTTAGCTTCACCTCAAAAAGAAGATAATCGGAGTGCTAGCAGATTACTGAAATCAAAATGGCAATTCTGTTTGAAGATTTCAATAGTGATCAGTTCAATTACTATTTTTAGTACTAGTATTAAACAATTCAACAACACCTTGTACTTGCTTTTATGAATGTCTGTAAAGATTTTAGAAGTCTTTTCATTGATCATCTGCTGTGAAACAGCTATTATTTCAGTTTCCATTACCTTGCACATTGCACATGTACAAAGTGTGATACAGAAAACTCAAACTGTATGTCTTGTCTTCATTTCTGAGGCTAAGTGATGTATGTATATATGTATAGCATATATTTTATCTGTAAACATGATACCTTGAAATAATTAATCAACCATATTTTCTTCAAATAGGAGAATTGGCTTGGACCACCTGAGAATATAGACAGATCTTAAATACCCTGAAAGTTTAATCCATATTTGATCTCCCGTTTTTTTATTATATAATAATATATTTTTTTCATATATAAATATATGATAATTTATAATATAATTATACTAATTTTCCAGGCCAAATCAATTACGGTAACATCTCAATGATACCTGCTTTTGTATCATTGAGATTGTATGGGATAGTTGATGGAGATAGAGTAAACCATTAAGTTCAGAATTCAGACCTTCCACAAGATAATTCATTTAGGTTCTCGTCTCATCCATCACATGCTAACTTTGCTCCATGGAACAAGGCACTTTCCTCCTTCACCATTGTTTTCTATGTTGTTTAGCAAAGAAATCTTACCAAAGGTTTTCTTACAAAGACTTCATTAAACCAGAATTCCAAGAACCTTTCAGATTTCTCATATTGTCTCCCATTCTTGTATTTTAGCTTGCACAGGGAAATAGAAAGGCCAGGGCCATACAACAATTTAAGGAGAACCCGACAAATTCACAATGTATCTAAGGTTAAAGAACCTGCTGTTTTCATGGGAAATATGTAAGTACAGCAGGTGACAGCACCTAGCGCCCTTGGCTGATTCAATGAAAGCTAAGTAAGACATCCCTAGTTAGTGCTTTAAATCAGAAATCACTGGAAAATCACTGTAGACTCTTCTGGGAAGTAAAATTATTCCAGAAGGTAATAGTAAATAACTTTCCTACTGTTGACAGGACAACTGCATGAACATCTTTAAAGTTAACTAGGAGTTAAATATAATTTGAAGGAGCTTTTACCATTCTTAATAGATGAATGAAGTTGCAGTCATTTCAGTTTGTCTACATAATAGCACCTTTAAGAGCAAGTAGTAGAGCCTTCGCTCCAAAGAAAAATCATGGGATTTGTTTCTTCAAGTTATTTATTAATATTACTTGTGAGCCCTTGATGGGTAGATACTAATATCTGCACACCTGAATAGTAACAACATTGCTCAAACACTGAATGTGATTAAAATGATTTTTTTTTCATTTTCAGTTCATACTTTTTATGCTATATATTTGAGTACATCACAATCTGAAAATATGGTTACCATGACAGTTGTGAATTACTTTCAAAATGTAGAGAGTTAGGTCTGTTGGGGACAATAAGGCAATAGTGGAAAACAACAGCAAGATGCCACCTAAACATAGAATGAAACAGCTGTGAGCCTTCAATGTTTTTTCTGAAAATCTTGGTTTCTTTAATCATTAGCTGTGTTGGCTAAAAGTGAGAGAAATTTAGTTCAGCAATATCTAGAAACCCACAGTTTTAAAGACTTAAAGAATGGTTCATATCTGGCATGGAATTCTGTACTGCAGTTTTGCTTCCCATGTATAAGCTGTATGGAAATTAAGTCTACATTTTCAAGATCTCGTATTATTGTTTAAGTAACCAGAAAAGATAAGGAAGCTGATGTACAGGAACCAAGCAGAATAAAATAATAAAAGTTTTTATAAGACAATGTATTGTGGTCTGAAGGCCAAAGCAAAAAAATAGCCATGTGAAATGTGACATTTTCTAGAAGTGTGATGAATCAATGGCATTATAAAAGCATTAACTATTGAGGCCACTTAATATCTGTTAGATTCCTGAAAGCGAATTCTAATGGTAGCCATAATGCATTCTGAAGTTGTGCCAACATTCTATACAAGCTTGAGCAGCAGGCTTAAGAAACCTTTTGATATTTATTTCTGGTGAAAAAACCCCCTAAAATAATGAACAATGTGGTTCAAGCATATAATAACATTGTCACTTGTGAACATTTGAAAGCCACTGAATTTCAGGAAGGCAAGCCATTTCTCAGAAAATTTGTCACAATCCTCCTGCAATTTTCAATGAAACAAGACACTGAAAACCATTTTATGCTATAGACCTGATTCCCACAGATATATTCCAGTTGGGCTGTATCACTTCAGGCTGCAGAGTAGCAGTCATTTGTATGATCCTATATATAAAATGTATATCAATGTTTGCATAACATTACTGCCAAAATAATTTTTTACTGTGCAGAAATGATAACATATTATCAACTCTCAGAACTAGATCACTGAAATTTCATGCTAGAAATGATCTTGAAGAGCCCCTTAAAATCATAAAGAAATGGCTTGTCTTTAGCAGAGTTACCAAAATTTTTCATGTATTTGAACAGAATCATATCTTGTGTAATAGACACTAACAAATTGCTGTGATTGACTCTGGGATATGAGAACATACCATAAGATGTTTTATGGATTTAATTAAGGAACTGCTATGTGTTGTTTAATAAGGGAAGCAGCACACATGATCAGCCATGTCTTTCTGGTGCAGTACCTCGTATACTGCAGTGTTATGAGTGGAGAACATCCCATGCTTCCAACACATCCAATACATAACCAAGTATCCATCTCAGTGCAATCAGTCGGATGATCTTTATGGACAAACCATCAGATTACAACAGTGTCGTTGGATAAGACCAATCTAGTGGGTGGGGGAAACAGTAAAAACTTCATCATTTACAAGAACCATAATATGGACAGAATTCTCCAAATCTGGATTCTACATCCACAGGTTCTACTAAAGTCAGCAAAGTTTGAAGGCCACAAGCATGTCTCACATCATGGGAGCTGCTAATAGGCTTGGATGTCAGCATTTCTCAAGAAACAAGTATTGGTTTGATGGCAATTTGTCTTTTGTCATGAGATTATGCTACGTGTTAGGTTAGGTTTAAAAGCCCTGATCCAGCAAAGGAAATTCAGGTATGAATAGCAATAGCATTTAGATTTATATACTGCTTCATAGTTCTTTATAATACTTCCTAAGAGGTATACAGAGTCAGCATATTGCTGCCAACAATCTGGGTCCTCATTTTACTCTCCTTGGAAGGATGGAAGGCTGCGGCAAACTTCTGCTGGTCGGATTGACCTCCCAGCAAAGTTAGGAGAGTTAGCCTGCAATGCTGTATTCTAACCACTGTGCCATCACCACTCCATGAATGCAGGCTTCTTTGTGGTGAATCCATATGTATAAAGCACAAAATGCACTCTGGCCCATAAAAGTGGTTGAATGTGTTTCTACAAAATTGACCAATGGGCATATCGATCCGTGACCTTTTGTTGTGAGTGACTAGGTCCATATGCTGGATGGGGGCACTGTATTTTTCTACTTAATATAAGAGATTAACTTGGGAGGTGCAAGGTGATCAAGTAAAGTATTGCCTAGTGTGCTGCATCCTCTTAATTATAAACACAAATGCTTTGACTTTCGGTCCATATTACACCTTTCTTTTTTCCCTCCTCTGTCCCCATTTTTTTTTCTAGGTTGGCGTAGCGTCCAGGGAACTCCCGATGTGTGGCAAATTCCGGATGGAAGCTCAAGGACGCTTAAATTCTGAGAGAATTTGAAACGCAATGGGGATTTGCGCCACGTATGTGAAATCCAAGTGGGGTTGGTTAGCTTCATGATGCTACCTGACTGAACAGCATCAAAGGCAGGATCTTTGCAGACACCCCTCTGCCGCCTGTCCAGAAGACTTTCTATTTATATATTTTTAACAAAATAGCAAAACCACATCATTGGGGGAAAAAATCTTTCATCAAGGGCTTTCTTATATATATATCTATATTCCTTTTATTTGACAATCTTGTATGCCATTTTGTTTCTAGAATGGCAATGGGAAAGCCACCTAAAAATAATAAGAGTGATCCAATAAACAAGGAATTATTAAATCAAAACCTTTTACTCAGGCACATCTACATTTCTCATTTATGATGTCCAAAGCCTGAAAGAACACACATTTGAAAAACCTTTAAAGTTCAGGAAGGCTTTTCCCTGGCCCTTTGAACTTCTACATGAGTCACAGAGGAGACTCTAGTTCAGTTGGGGTGGGCACCCTATGGGTTGCATGTGATTCCCAAGTCCACTTTTTGCAATTCACTGTGTCTATCAAGATCATACAATCACCATTTGGTGGAAACTACCAAATAATGATGGTGCCAATTCTCAATGAGAAATACATGAAAATAGGTGTATTAATTTCTGATGGATTTAATGCACCGATCAAATTTTATCCTTCCCAGCCCCTCCCACCCACAGAAAATATTTATTCTCTGGTGATGCTATTACATTACTGCACAATCCACTGCAGCTGTAGCAACCATGGTCCTTGGCCATGGAAAAGTTGCAAGACTTGGACAGATTAATTTTATGAGGTCTGGTTCAATATAAAATATTTTCTTTGACTTGACTTACAGTATAAAGAGATAGCTCTCTTTTTAAAATATATGCTGAATATTTCAAGGCCAATTTTAGGCATATCTGACTGAAACTTTTTATCCACTTTCTTTAACACCAGAAGGGAGAGCACAATAAACAGGAGCTCTTGTGGCAACATCTAATGTAGCCAATGCTTGCAAGGACATAATGGTGTGCCAGCTGATGTCACACATGAAAGAACTGCTCCCATTGATTTCTGCTGGTTTATTTTGTGCATACCAGTAGCCAAAACTCAATGTAAAAGCAACAGATGTCATAGTGCAACATGTCTTCCCTAACTAGTAGAAGTGGAATACTATTATTTAGCCCTTTGGAACTTTTAATCAAGTGCCTATTAGTTAGATATGATCAGACATGAAGTCCAGTCATGGAAATGGCCATCTCCTTTTCACAGAATATGTCCCAGTGTCTCTTAAGGGAATCTTGAAATTGTAACTCCCTTTAGAGTGCTTTTCCTTCTTCCAGTGAAGCCCCATATCTTTGCTTTTCTCGTAAGATACTGTATGTGCTATAAGTGGTTTGAACAAGAAAAGATTTAAAGAGAGACAGAAAGCTGGCAGAAGCAGCCACTGCAATATCACAGGTCCTGAATATCGGGGGGTCTGAAATACCCCCAGATATTTGGAGTCTGATCTTTTCTTATGGAAGATGGTTCTTTGCATGAACTGGTATGGGAAGACAACTGGTGTCCTCTAAATATTTTTTATTACAATTCCTACCATCCTTTGCTGATAGGAAGTTTCCAAAAGTTCCAGTTTGGCAGAAGCGATATGCCTACCCTTGTTGAAAAATTAATAGATGGACAGAAATAAAATGGGCTTGGAATCTGAGAATTTGAAGGGAGGCTTCTAAGCAATTAATTTGATTCCCTGTGATATAAGAAATTGAGAGCCAAAGTAACTCCTGGAGATTATTTCTCCCTCCTCTATCTGGAAGCTTCCAGTGAAGTAGAACCACTAACCTTCCAGATGTTTGGTTCCATTATCAAGCTTCTCTTTAGACAAGAAGTTTTTACTAGTGTAGAAGTGAAACCTCTCATCCTCCATGCTGTTGTGCTGCCTTGACCAGCATGGAATATAACTTTTCTATCATCTTTTGATTGTCCTTAAGGTTTGAATTCCAGCACTTGATTACAAATCATTGATCCCTATCATTGATCCAGTAATTTTGGTATCCTATGCTATATTGACAGGCAACATCTCTTGACATTTCAGAGGTAGTCTATCTTAACTTTATCTGGAGATCCTCCCAAATTGCTACTACAAAATTAATAAGTTTTGCTTGTTCTTGGTTATAGCCACTTAGTACATGTTTACTCCATGCCTAGGACCTACAAAGAATCTGGATTGAGTAGTGGAGGAAGAAGCAAGGAATTTTGTATCCTCAAATCTTATTTTTCTGCAATTAATTTTTCCACAGAAGGCAACTCTCTTTCAAAGGACAATTGAAGCTGGGTTATTACTATTTTTTCCTGCAACCTAAATTAATTGGGTGAAAGGATAGTTCTGACAGATGATAAAATAGCACATGGGGTCTAGGGAAGGATAGATACATAATTCTTTTCATCTCAAAAAACTATTAGGACTTTTCTATGCTTTCTCTGTACTGGTTCCAAACTGACACACAGTTTCTCTTGAAATAGGGAATTGTGTGCAATTATGGTATTCAGTTTCAAAGTTAAATTTATAGAACCATTTCCAAATTAAATCTCTGGATAGTGTATTTGCACAGCTCCAATAGATGTGTTTTGGGAGGCAGTTACATTGGTTGATAACCTGCTGAACCTCAACATAATTGCCTACAACATAGGCCTAAAAGACACTCTGTAGTTTTAAAAAATATTCTTGAGAGAAGAAAATTATCTAAAAATACATCTTGCACAACTATTGCCCTCTGGAAGTGAATTTTTGAGCCTATCCACTTTTTTTGAACCAAACTTGTAGAGAGAATGGAAACAAAATTTTAACAGTCCTCCAACACAAGACCTATAAGGTGGTTGTTAGGATATATGAACAGGATATACTGGGAAAAGGTACTTTGGGCCCCCATCACCATCAAGTCTCCAGTATGTGTATCTGAAAGGTCTGAAATGGATATGTTAGGTATTCAGCTGAACGTGTTTACAGTGTCTGCATGATCAGGAACTTTTATCAATTTTCTTCTAGTCAAAGTTTTATAATTAAGTTCAGCTAATGTGCTACACTTCCATTTCAGATCATCCAGATAAACAGCAGAGGAAATGAGGCTGCAGTATGTTTCTTGTTATCATCCATGCTTGTAAGTTTTCAGTGTCAGAGGAGGGCTTGGGGTGTGCACAGGATTTAAATATGCCCTCCCTCAAAAATTTGTATATGCATGGGTTGCTAAGCCAGGTTTGTGAATATAAGTGATCGTTGCCCCATTTGGGGAAAGATAAAGGAGACCGGTTGGTTTATACTGAGTCAGTTCATTGGTTCATGTTTATTACTGTCAATGCTATGCTAAATGGCTGTGTTTCTCCTCCAGAGGTCCAATCTGCTAATCCTTTTAACTGAAAGTACCAAGAACTGAACTATGAGCCATGTGATTAGCATGCCTCTAAATTATTCTAGGTTTTTAAAATCTACTTTTCCAGATTAAACCAGAAACAAGCTATATTTTCACACCCTACAATTTACAGTTCTAGACAGCATATGTTTGCAGAAGTATTGAAAATCATTACTACAATTCCATATTCTAGTCATCACATTGATATTCTTGCCTAATTCTGTGTGGGATTTCCAATTGTCTTAATTTATTATTTGTGTGCAACTAAGTGATGCTTATTGTGATGTATTGCTTTTCTGTTGCTTAAGTATGTATTTTGGGGGACAATGGGGTGGGTGGGCTACTTTGTTTGGAAAAATAACAAACAAATGAAATCTAAGAGGTGTTTGTGTCAGACTGTGATTGTACAACTTGTTCTTTGGGGGAAAACAAGTGACAAGAAAAGTAATATACTTCTTAGAGTCTCTCTCTATTTTATCAAGGAAGCTAAAAACTACTCAAGGAAAATACTAAAGTAACAGAAAGTTACTGAGATAAGAAATACTAGTTTAGACACACTCATATGGAAATTTAATTGTATTAGCAACCTAAAACCTTGGGGTTTGGATAGAGGGATGAAAGGAAACACACACATAATTCTTATGAGCCTGAATGAAAGTGGACAACATGGTCCGGAAAATGAAACTATTGGTGCTGGAATGGCCTACATATTTTAATTGATGCCAATTGACCTACATATTCTGGACCAAATCATGGATGTAGTTGGAGAGATACTGCGACACCCAAAGTTACTTCTAAATATTTGGAATAAGCCAAGCCATATGCTACAGAGAGGGCAACTCCCCTTTCCTGATTTAATGCTCCATTTGCCTTAAGTAAGGTTTTAAATCACTGCCTTAGAAAAGAATTGGATCCTCTTTTAGGATAGCAATGTGGGCAACAGTTCCCACTAGGTCTTTCCCACATAGACCACTACATTTGCAGAATTCCATTAAAAATGAAGGTGAGTGGAAATCACATGGGAAGGAATAAACCAACGCAGTTTCCAGATCCACTTTCCCATACAGGCATGATTTTCTCCACATTACTTTACCTACACAACTTTTACCTACACAATTAGCTAACTAGAGCAATGTGGAATCAAGCTATAGAACTCTAATCCAAATCAATTCTAAATTTAGAAAAATCCATGAGGAATTTAATGAGACACATCAGTCTTGCAACATGTATCAAGGCATGGTTAAGCTCATCAAGTTAAAAGGGTGGAAAAGCAATTTAACTAGTTACACTGAACATTGTTGAAAGCTTTGTTTTCATTGGAAAATCAGTTTGGTTCACAACTGCCTAAACAAGAAAAAGCACAATAAATTTGTAAAAAAAACAACAACAAAGAAAAGAAAGAAAAAGAAGTACTTTAACATTGACAATATCTTATTACATGTCAAGTTCTTAAGTAATCGTGTTTTCCCTTTTTAATAGCAATCACATCTTGTTGTATCTTTGATCATAAATATCTATTTCATTTCCCCAAAATTGGTCAGTTTGCAACAAGGTTCAGAAAGATTAAATAAAAATAAATTGACAGCCCCCCACCACCACTGTATTTCTTTGATTAAATTACCTTCGTTCTAGAATCCTTGTCTCTACATGCAGTAACCAAGTCTCTTAGCAATAAAGTATAGTAAAGGTTAACCTGTTTGTGACAATTTCCTTCCCGCCCCCCGACCTTAAAAATTGCATTGATTAAGTCATCACAAGCTGTTGGCGGGTTGATATAATTTTTATAGGATGCTAATAGAACATAGCAGACCGCTCATTAAAGCACACTGATTTCAGTTGCTCACAACGAATTGCCAGAACAGGAACTTGAAAGATACACAGCCACATACATTCTTCTGCCAGCTTCACATTGAAACTTGTTGGATAACCTGAATACCTCATAGGTCTTGAAGCCTGATGGCTAGAATATTTAGTTCTGAATGTGCTGAGTGACCAGTAACATCAGGGAAAGTTGAAATGAGTTCCTTCCTTCGTTTTTAATATTCTGCTTAACTTAATTTATTAAGCATCCTGGATTTTAAAGTGAGTCCTTGCTATGTTTTTGACCACATGGCATGCTAGAATTTTATGGCAGGTACTTTTTTCCAATGGGAGGATGGCCTCTTCCCTTCAGGAATGTTTTGCAACTTCAGAAATATACTTTCACTATCTTTCTCATCATTCAAGTGGACAACATCCACACCATTGGCCCTCATTACATACTATAGTCTCTCCAGTTTATAGACTCAACAGACAGAAATCATAAAGCCTTAAAAACCATGCATCTGATGGCACAGAAACACGAGACATCACTCTGAGGACTTCAGCTAACATGGTTTTGCAACAAATACTTTTCTGAGGTCTCAACAAACTCAAGAACCAGAAACGGGCCAGGTGGACCTGAAGGTATTGGTCCCAGTTTCCAGAAGAACATTTAAAAATCACAAGGTCTCAGATCCATACATACCACAAATATGCAATATTTGCAATAGTTCATAAGCAAACCGAGCAGGAACCAAAGTTTGTGCACTATGGTCTTTGACCTGGAATGACAAGATCCAGAGCAGAAATAAAGATTGGTGCATAGATAATACTGGTGTTTCGGGGTTCATCTGACAGCTTGGGCTGGGTAGTATCATGAATTGCTAAATGTCTGTGTTGATCGGAACTACTGAGAGATGTATTTCACCAGCATCTAAAACTGTCCATACCATACTTAACTACTGTTTTTACAGAACTACTGTTTTACAGTATATTCTTGAAATATGGCTGTCCGAAGACAAAGGCACACATTTATAATCTCTAAGTAACATTTCATGCTTTTGGAATAAAGGTGCCAATACATGAAATACATATAAAAGCTTTTCCCTGCCTAAATTATAGATGATGCAGAGGATGGAACAGAGAAGCTGGCAGTCTTGAGGATGAAGCCAAGTAACCACCTCCCACAGTTCGTTTGTAGGTTTTATTTTATTTTTCCAGGAGATCCTAATGCAAAGCCACAAACCATCCATATGAAAATCTAAAATGCAAACACTTCTATAACATCGCAAAATGTATTGACCCATTGTGTAAAACCTAATATTGTTGGAGTAATAAGCCCTAGTTTTACTCATAATGAATACAGCTCATCACAGGGTTGGTTTTTTTCCCCAAAATTTTCTTGATGAAAAGTGTTTTATTTAAAATTTATTTATTTATTTATTTATTTATTTATTTATTTATTTATTTATAATTATATTTATATACTGCCCTTTTCCGAAA
>JANHFR010003879.1:34400-46192 GCA_032468015.1 Mimophis mahfalensis
TTCGAACATGCCTAATTACAGGCAGCTGGCTTGCTAGGCTAAGTCCTTGCAGCCTGCTCCACCAAGGTCTCAAAAAATGGAGGACCTGCTTAGAAACTATCAAATAGAAGGACGATTCATCTCTGCAGTCAATTAGTAAAACCCAAGAACTTCCTCAAGGAGTGAAGAAAACAAATTTAGGTAGGCTGACAGTACTGATCTTATTTAAAAACTAGACAACCTGTGACCCATTGGGTCAACATTTCAAAGATATTTCCTTACCTAAAAAATGAATGAATGAATGAGCAGAGGCAGGCAACTTTTGGCTTCCTGCTGGCTTCCCCACTGACTTCCTTTGTGGAAAGTTGGCAGGGAGTGTTGGAAATGATGATTATGTGACTGCAGCTGACTGTGACAGCATGACAGAAGTGAAGCAGCCATAAGTTTATAAACTTTATAAAGTAACAAAGGTGGCAGGAAAAAGATCTTTAAAAATGAAAAAACTTGCCAAATTTCAATCCCATGGGAGTCATGGGTCCCCCTTTTTGGATGCATTCCATAAGTTAGCCCATTTGAGGCACCTTGGTTCCAAAATTGTTGCCTTATGATGCACAGATTCACTCATTTAAAGATTATAAACTGCCAGGAATCCAATGCAAGTTTTCCATTCCAGCAAGAACTCAGAGACTCAGTGGTAATCCAAGTTATACTTTATTAGAGACCCCATGTTGGTGCACTGCCGTAATTTCAAGTCTGACCCAACACTTTTGATTTTTCACAAAAGAGCATTATGACCATCCCGCTCTGATCCTGACATCAATCACCTTGTCCAATCCGGATCAAACAGTTGGCGCCCAAACTGACTGAGCCAGCCCTTTTATTTGACCTTGACTTCTTCAAACTATGCAGAGACGGTTAGTCCTACTGAATAACAACACATGCCCCTCCAACTCCCCCTTAATGAAATGGCAGTTTAGAAGCTAAAGAATAAAGATGAGAGCGTGTATGAGATGCAGCTTGTAAAACTGACATAAACAATCAGACATGAGAGTTTTAGCTGTACATAGTCTATATTAGTCTTAAGTAATGTAGGCCAGTGCATTAGTCATATGTAATGATTTCTTCTGCTGTTTTTCCTCTATTTTCCTTTTCCCAGCAAAGTCCTTTTTTTCTACGTAGAACTTCAACTTGAGTACTGTGAAAAAGAATTCCTTATTAAAACCTTCCCATATGCATTGATTATGCAAGTAATTCCTGTGTTTCCTGACTGGCACAATTTTTATTACATTTTGTATTTCAGGGCTTTGGGCAGGATAATCCAAAGCATTTTGTTTTTAATTTTCACAGGGCTGGATGCAGGGAGAAGTCCTAGGTAGGAGAATAACAGCATCCAAGATGAACCAACTAGTAGAAGGTTCAGTCTCACACATAAGTAACATAT
Organism: Mimophis mahfalensis; assembly: GCA_032468015.1. Classification (NCBI taxonomy): domain Eukaryota; kingdom Metazoa; phylum Chordata; class Lepidosauria; order Squamata; genus Mimophis; species Mimophis mahfalensis. Next base: position 35,821 of record JANHFR010003879.1, read on the forward strand.
CATGATGATTATTAACTGGGCAATCCTCAGGAAAAAAAGGGGATCTACATGGGCAGTTTTAAATTACACCTCCTTCTGATTTATCTCAACCCATTGTGAATACCATTTGTTTGTATAGTTCAATTTGAGATGTCAGGTATCAATTTGTATTTATTATTTATTAGAAAATGAATGTTTATATTGTTCCATCCCAAGATTCTGGGCAGTGCAAAACAATATAAAAGAATGAACTCAACCACATCTATGAATATAATTAAACTCTAACAACAAAATATTCAATGTCTTTTAACAAGTTTCAATAGTATCAAAATGCTATTTTAAAAAAGAGCAAGCATCCTAATAGTTGAAGCGCTCAGACTGATTGATCCACCCCAGCTTTTTAAGAAAATAAAGAAGTGAGAATGATGTGGCATTTTAATGACTAACCAGTTTATTAACCTTTTAACTTTCTTTGGCTTTAAGGTAGCACAAACTTTCATGTTTTTGTTGAAAATGTTTAACTTGATTCTGCTCTTGAATTTTTTAAGCCAAGAAATGGAGTACGGTACAATCAAAGTTAGGAGTCAGTTCAGAGCATTCATGGATAGAAAAAACAAGACAAAACAAGAGATATATATATATTCTGGGGAATTCTTTAAAAATATATTTCAGAGTTGGTTATTTGTTTTAAATCAAACTGAGCCAACAGCTATCTGCACAATCAGATATATGCATTCCGGTCAAGCCCAGGAAACCTGATAAACGAATCTGTAGGAATTTAAGAACATTGGATGTAAATTGCATATGTTTCAAGTTTTAGAACTGAAACTAAAAGCATCTAACAGTCATCCCCAAGGAAGATTAGGAAACTTGCACCGTATCACAAGTACTTTCTTTGGCTTGTATGGGTGTTGAAACAGTGCACAGATGAACACAAAGGGAGGAGTTTGTGTTGTGATATCACAATACATTTTTGTCTCCTGCCTCCAACCCTGATTGCAGATTTCTATTCAACATAGAAATTTGTTCTGTGCAACATACCTCAGATTTGAATGTGAATTTTGCTTCCCAAAATGGATAAAGCTGCTTTCTTCCCATAATGATTGGCACAAATTAAAGTCAAAGATTCTGCATGCCAGTCTCAAGCTTAGTCTTGACTAGTCCCATTAGAGATCTGTGATTGAAACCTCAAGATCAGTGGTTCTCAACCTGTAGGTCGTGACCCCTTTGGGGGTTGAACGACCCTTTCACAGGGGTTGCCTAAGACCATCAGAAAACACATATTTCCGATGGTCTTAGGAACTGAGACACCACTCCTCTATCCATCTCCTTCTATGCCACTTCTGCCCATGTTTTTGGGCCTGCCCAGCCCGTCTTGTCCAGTGCTGGCAGGAGCGGCATAGAAGGTGAGCCAGACTGGGGAATCCACCGCCGCCCAGCCGCCTGCCTGTCCTCACTGCTCTCTGGCGCCCCTTGTGGCCAGAAGACCTGCACATGTGCAGTAGGGCCCATGTACCCAGCCAGCCAGTATTAAAGGGTCGCGGCATTAGGAAGGTTGAGAACCACTGCTCAAGATAGTCTTTAAAGAAGAGTATTGAGCTGGATTTAGCAATGATTTAATATTACACGTGGACAATGGAGCTGATACCAGGGAACTTGATCCTTCCCTGGTATCAAGTAGTACAGAGCAATGGGCCACGATTTAATATTTCCCATACTTGGAACATCTGCAGTAACATCATCCCAGGTCTTCCATACAATTCGCCTTCCACTGTTTCCAAGTAAGTATTATCATAATTATCTGAATCCCAGAAAGTCTCCTCAAAACCTGGTGGTTTATCCTCTTCTATAGTATCAGCCTGCAGGTTCAACATTTAAGGTTACACATTCATATACATAATACTAAGAGTTGCTTCTGCCATTATTATTTATTACTAACCCCATGTTTGTAATGGCTGGCAATTCCATGAACTGGAATTAATGCAGAAATTGGAGCAGAAATAAAAGTGAAAGGCAATTGAGCCATAAGAGGTTGCCATATATAACAACATCCCCATTCCCTTCCTCCTCTTGCCACTTATTTCGTACGCAAGCCGATGATTGCAGGCTGATTAATACAACTTTGCCTGGCCTAATGCCTGCAGTCTAGACCATTTTGCCAATGTGATACAGGAATAACTTCAGAGGGCCACCTGGAGAGAAATGAGTGTTTGGTTCAATTTTCATGTCCATTTGTTGCTTGGTTACAACCCAGGCAAGAGCAAGAATCATGTCAAATGATTGCACCTTTGCACTTATTCCCATCAGTGACAGCTCCATTTGCCCCAAGAAAATAAAGTTAAATGCAACAGCCACAGGAAGAACTCCAAGGTCTGATAATGAGTAATCATTTCAAATTGAAGAAACCCCTAGCGGGACCATTAAAATAACACACTTTTTATTATATGTAGCACAGCGATGCAAAAACCAGGTGGATAATACTGTCATAATCTACCGTAATAATGCACAGAGTAATAGTTGATTAAACTTCCTTTGAGCTCATTAACAATTAACCTGATGAGGAAAGCTAAGAACTCCAACAGATGCAATGGGTGTCTGAGCAATCCATTTAGGTTCTTGCAAATCATAGATTTGATCAGACTTCTCAATCTGATAAAGCTTCCAGATATGCTGTACTTGGAATTCTAAGAATTCCTACCTAGTAGGAAGGAGAAGGAGAAGACCCAATTTGTATCAAGTTTGCTCCATAAGATAATGTCAGGCATCAATTAGCTATTTTATTGCTCAAGCGTATAACTCAGGAACGTTCTCAGGCTTGCAGTTTGTGTCTGGGTCAGACTAGAAAAGATTTAATGGCATTGGAGCGGGGTCAGGCTTTACACTTTTATGCCCATGTATGGATTCCAGACTAGTCCCCCATTTGACTCCTTTCTGTGGCTTGGCCAATCGTTCTCCAACATCTGTTCCACCAATACATTAATTAATAAGGAATTAGAAAAATATATAAATATTTAATCTTAAAGAAAGCGGAAAGAAAAGAATTCAATGAGAATATGACAATTTGTGCAAAAAATTTTGGTTATAGGATTGACCTAGACAGCTGGCAAGAAATATAGGTTAGGAACCTTAAATTAACCTTATTGGTGGCCTACAAAGAAAATTTATACAAGATGCTATATAGGTGGCATTACTCACCAGTACAATCAGTGGGTATGAATAAGAACAACTTGGTGAAATGTTGAAAATGCAAGAAAGTACTAGGTTCATATTTTTACTTGTGGTGGAACCGCAAGGCAAAAATAAATAAATAAATAAATAAATAAATAAATAAATAAATAAATAAATAAATAAATAAATACTGGACAGAGGTTAGATTATCTATGGAAGTTACAATAGGACAATCCATTGAACAAAAACCTGAAATATTTTTATTAGGGATAACACCTCAAAACTTAAATAAAGAGGATGCATATTTGTTATTACATGTTTTGACAGCAACTAGGATTGCTTACGCCCAAATGTGAAAAAGCCAAGAAATCCCAACAGAGACCCACAAAATTAATAAAATACTACAATGTGTGGAAATGGACAGGGTGTCTTTAAAATTAAAAGGGAAGGAGGATTCGAAATATTATAAAACATGGGAGAAATTTTATATATGGCTTAGAGACAAATATGGAAAACGAAGATATGAATTAAGTTGAGAGCAGCTGAATGTATATGTATAGATAATAGATATGTATAAAGATGTGAGTGTAGGTACGTAGAGAAAGAATTATATGCATAACAGATACAGCAAAATGTAATTGGCAATCACATAGCGTCTGTAATCTTCAGTGTGAAAATGGAATTTTATGCTATTCTGCGTTGTTGTTTTTCTTGTTTTTGGTTTCTTAGTGTTCTTTTAAATAATAAAACTTTATTTTTTTTAAAAAAACAAACAAACTTCTCCTGTCTTCTGTTGCTAGTAACCATAGATGTGGCCAAAATCGCTTCTGGATGAATTCCCCCCCTCCCTCTATTTTTTAGTTAGAAGAAACTTAGAGACAGTTATTTAAGTGTTAGAAATATATCACACCAAAGGAGCAGCCATTCAGAAATGATGTAGGGCAGGGGTGTCAAACTTGCATAGTCATGGCGGCATCACATGGCATATCAGCACTTTTCCCTGCTTCACTGTACTGGGTGGGTACCAGCACATGACGCATCCAGCCCATGAGCTGCGAGTTGATACTCATGGTGTAGGGTCTCTTGCTTTAAGGGAGTGGAGTTGGACTACATGACCTACAAGGTCCCTTCCAGCTCTGTTAATCTGTTAAATCATTCTCATCCTCCAATAATCATATCAGTCATTGACCCATGCAATAGTACTATTAAATATATTGAGAAGATAATGAGGATCCAGTTATGACATCATCACATGGTCTCCGCCGTCTGTTGTGCTAGATAGGCTTGGAATAATGTCAGGACTCCAATACCAACCATATGGTTGTGCTACTATAGCAGATATGTTTAACAAACAAATCTGCCAGCTTCTTTCCAGAGAGTAGTCCTTTACAAGCTATAAAATGAGCTTGTTTAGAAAATAAGTCAATAACAGTCCCCCACCCCCCACCCCCAGACTAAGGTGGAGTTGGGGCGACTTAGACTTGAAGCTGGGAGTTTGCGGCTTGATGCCCTTCTTGACGCCACATGGGTGTGCAGATGATCTCTTTTTTTGGCGCCCAGGGAGAAAGATCTGCCGCTACCAAGGCTCGAACTCTCAACCTTCCCACTGGGAGGTGAGCAGCTTTGCCACTAGGCCACCACGCTGCCCTGTGTGCTACCAGTAAAACCCGGCCTGGGAAACCTCCTGGATTATAGCCTGGATATAATGCGGTCCTGGATTCCAGGTTGCAACCATATTGTAAGGACAGCCATGCTTACTTAATGTTGTAGCTGTTTATATTTGCTCTCCCTACCATGAATTGGGGAATATTTGATGAACATCTGAATATTAGTACTATGCTGTATCAGAGCTATGTTGACCATAGTTGACAATGATGCTGTGATCATTATGTCACATTATGTCATGCATAACTAGATCATTGTGTGAGAAATCTCACTGAAAATCTCACTGTCTTGTGAGATTTTCAGGCTACTAAAATTCACACCAGTCTTCCAACTGTACGGGCATACTGCAGCTCAAAATCTAAAAGGGACAACTGCAACAGAATGCAGTGGTTTCAAAGTAAAAGCACTGCTGACTTCACAGAGGTTAAAATTCTCTCAATCTGTATGCCATTGGGCATGGTTACCCTTTAGTGGTCACACAACTCAGATTGAGAGTTTCCCAAACCCATATACTTTGGCTAGAGCAGGGGTGTCCAACCTTGGCAACTTTTAAGATTTGTGAACTTCAATTCCCCATGCTGTCTGGGGAATTCTGGGAATAGAAGCCGGGGCGGGTTTCAGCAGGTTCGGGCTGTTTCAGGTGAACCGGATGTTAATTTTGCATCTGGTTTGCCAAACCAGTAGTTAGAACGACTGGCTGGCCTGGCCCACCCTGCTTCTCCCCTCCCAGGAGTCTCCACATGGCCCATTTTGGATGCCAGGCTGTCAGTTCTAAAAGCCATTTCCTGATCTGGGTCGTCTCTATGATCCTAGCTTTTAAAACTGCCAATTCATTTTTAAGAGGGAATTAACCGTCTTCACATTCTTGACTGAAGTCAAGGTCATGCCACAAGGCTTGTACCAGTTCAACTTACTCATCTGTGTGCCAACTATTTGGCCTGGATTGGACAATGTGATTTATCACATGGTAAAAGGTGGATGGGTTTGAAACTCTTTTGGGGAGAATCAAAAGTTTTGTGCCAGTCTTGGAATTGCCTCAGCCTGCCATCATGAGGTCTGCCAATAAAGTATAACTTGGAACTATCTTGTGAGTCTGAGTTCTTGCTGGAATGGCGAACCTGCAATGAAGTCCTGACATTATTCCGAGACTGGCAAGGACAGCATGGTGGCTCAGGGAGGGTGAAAAACAGGCCTACCAGAAGTCCTGGAAGTTGCAAAATGGGCCTGTTTGCAACCTCCAAAGGACATCCGGAGCCCAGGGGAGGCCTTTTTCACCATCCCAGAGGCTTGAGGAGAGCCTCTTGAGCCCAGGGAGGGTGAAAATGCCCCCCATGGTGCAGGAGGCTGACTAAGCCACACCCACCATGACCATGCCCACCCAGCAACTGGGCAGTGAACCTGTTGCTTGAAGTTTTTAAACCCATCCCTGAATAGAAGTCCACAAGTGTTAAAAGTTGCTAAGGTTGGACATCCTCAGGTTAGAGGTTACCAGCACTCTGCTTCTTTACATTCTGAAAACAGACTGTTGAGCTTTGGCTGTCAAGTAGCCCCTTGTTTGTAAAAATAAAATAAAAACCACAGCTGGTGATTCACAATATCTAGGAAAGGGGGTAAAACACTGTTGGAAATCTCCAGGCAATAAATACATGGGAGTGTAACCTTACCATTATCTCTCGCTGTAGTTCTAGCTCTAAGCTCCTAATAATAGGCTAACTGAACAGAAACCATTAAAGTGCAGAAAACATGCAAGTGTTTCTGTTTTAATAATCTGAAGGCATTACAGGAAGCCAAGGGCATTAACATTTGCCAGAGCTTTCTTTTGTATACTTAAGCTCTTCTCATTCCTCTAATGGTTGGGGAACAAAGGTGCTTCTGCTTATTTTCTTCTTAGCCAAACCTTCCAAATCAGACGATTGCTAGAGAGGGAGGGCTGAATTTCCTGTTCAAAATGATAATTTGTCTGGATTATACTTGTAAACCTCAGAGGGCCTATAAATCCATTTGAAAAGTGGAATAAGAATTAGGCCTATTTTGGTCCAAGTCTCAAACATTACTTTATCTCAGACAAATCACGCCACATGACCTCAAAGTGGGAAGGTGAGAGCACCAAGGAAAAAAAATCCAAAGAGTTGTAGAATTTGGAAACCAGTTGATCCCTTGATAGGAAACTCTCAACCTGTAGCAACTCTAAAGAGGTCATTTTCTATATTCCTGGGCAGTGACGGAGGCCTAACAAGCATTTCAATCATTTCAGTGTTTGCAAAATGCAAATGCTTCTGCTTAACTCTCTCCAGAGTGGGAGCCATGGAAATAATACTGAAATGGAAGGAACTCGGCCAACATTTTCCTATTCAAACTCAATAGGATTTATAGGCTTCATCTTTTATCTGCATTGCATTCTGGCTCGTCTCCAAAATTGGGGCAGGTTTTAAAAAATCTGTTTGGTTTAACCGTTTGCTTTGTTGAAGAGAAGATTTGCAAGATCTGTGGACTCCACAGCCCTTGTTTTCTAAAAATAGTAAGGTGGCCTCTTTCATCTTGGCTAATCACACTGCATGGTTACGGGGTTCTTTCAATAAATACCAAGAAAACAACCATTTCCTTTTCAAATAGTTTTAAGGCTGCTTTTGAACATGCTGGTCTTTGTTACAGAATAGGAGAAGGGATCCTAGAGTCCAAGAATGGAAAAGGTAACTGAATCAAGATTTCTGCTCATTACAGGAACCCAAATTAAAGCATCCCTGACAGATGACTTCTTGGAAGCTGAATACATCCAATAAAAGGGACCCTACCACCGCAGTGGTCTAGCGGTTAAGATGTTGGACTTGGCGATCAGAAGATGGGCAGTCCAAGACCTAAATACTGCATGGTGGGATAAGCTCCCATTCCTGCTCCTGCACATTTACCAGTTCGAAAGCATGCAAATGCAAGTAGATAAATAGGTACCACTTTGGTGGGGAGAAAACAGCTTCTGTGCATCTCGGCGTGTAGTCATGATGGCCACAAAAACATGGACGGGCCTTTGGACAAAGCTGGCTCCCTCAGCTGGAAAATAGAGATGAGTACTACCGTAGCTCCTAGAGTCAGACATCACTAGAGTGGGGAAACTTTTATCTTTTTTGCTCCCACTGATCTAAGTAATTTCTTCTGTTGTCCAATAGTCCATCAGATATTTTTTTTTTATAATCTTCAGTCTGGACTTGCTGTCAGACTCCAAAAGAGTTTTGCCATATCCTTGGCCCCACTTCTCCATGCTTCACTGGATCTTTATCCTAGTTTTGGTCTAGGAAAGGGGCCCAGCACCCCCTCACAGTCCTCTAGGAGGAACTGTGTATGAGTAAAGGTGAGTTTCAGAATAATGTCAGACTCCAAAAGAGTTTTGCCATATCCAGCACGACTCAGACACAGGATTCATCCAAGTTACTGTTTATTAGCAAACTCCATGTTGGTAGAACGAAGCAATTCCGAAACTGATTCAAAAGTTTCGTTTCCCCTAGGAAGGACTCTAATCCAACCGCCCCTCTCAACACATAACAAATCACATTAACCAATCCCTCGATTGCTGGTTGGCGCGCATCTGGATGCCTGCCTTATGGCGTGACCTTGAACTAGTCTAAAGAATGTGAAGACAGAGCCCTCCCTAGAATGATTGGCAGTTCAAAAGCTAAAGTCAACCCGGGATGCATCAGAAGGAGGATAAGGCTTTTGGAACTGACACTTGCCTTTTAAAAACATATCCATATTCTGTGTCAAATCTTAAACTTCCTTTTTACACTTTAAAACTTGATAACAATCAAGTGTAATGTCAGATGTGCACTCACCAAAGTGTCAATATGCATACCTTTTCCTGGCTAGCACTGTTGTTTAGCAAAAACTGAAAGAGTATTTTTTCCTATTGGTACTAAGGTCCATAACTCAATCATCAGAGTACAAAACACATAAGGCCCATCCTTTCTACTTGTGGATATATATATATATATATATCTCATTATGCTTTGTTTGGGTATTTTCCCACGTCTTCATGGTTGTGCTTTTAAAGTTGTAGCGATGTTTTAGCAAAATCTCATCTGCCATCATCAGGCTCATCTTCCTCATGTGTATCAGGCTTTAGCAGCCATTTCTGTTAGAAAGCCTGACACACATGAGGAAGATCAGCCTGATGATGGCAGATGAAATTTTGCTGAAACGTTGCTACAACTTTAAAAGCACAACTGTGAAGACATGGGAAAATACCCAAACAAAGCATAATGCCATACACATAAATACCCATGAAAATATAAGAAAAAATACACACACACACACACACACACATTCAGCTTGGATGTAGGATGAGGATGAAATTTCTGAGCTTGAGGGTTGATTTCCAAACATTGTGAGGCCAGGCTAGATAATATCTTCAGGGAAGTTTAGGGGATGCCAGTGCCAGTGTTCTTTGGTTTATTAGGGCTTTAGGTGTTGGTGTGTCAAATGAGGATCTTGTGATGCATCAGGCGTGAGTCATCAGTGAGTGTCTTGTGATGGTTCTTGTGATATTGAGGTTACATCAGGTGAGGGTTATTGGGAGGAGAATTGCAGGTGGGGGGAGTTGTGTAGATTGGTTGAGGGTCGGTGGTCTCTCTGGTAGGCTGTGTGCTTGATATGGATTCTGGGGGGTTTGTAGGCTGGTTGTAGGCCTTTTGTTTTGACATTTTGGATAAGCTAGATAATCAGTGCCATTCTGGGCAAAATAGCTTTTGGGATTTCTGGGGAAAATGCAAGAATATGTCCTTCCCTCAGCTCAGAAACTGTAAGTATAAAGTACACTTCTTCATGACATGCATAACTTTGTCTATTTTTCCACCATCTTCTCTCTTTCACATGTATACTTTTCTTGGAGATGTATATACAGATCTCTGTTTTCAGCCTGTTCAATCATATATGGAATGCTTAGCTTTTTCTTATTGGTCCAGAAGATCTGAGTTGCTAAAAATCCAAACTCTCATTTGATGGCAGCAAAGAAGTAGAAGTTTCTTTAGGCTTGTGTGAGGTTTTAGGACTAGAGGCAAATAAAAAAAAAAATGAGCAGACCAACAAGGTGGAGAACAGGTGAGTCTACCAGAGATGGATGAATGGAAGCAACATTTAAAAGATCTGGACCGTATGCTACTAGAGACATAATACATCCCACAGAGGTCTGAGTTGCAGAGGATAGACAAGCTGGATTGTGGACCCATATTCTGGTGGTCAGACAGAATATTGTACCTTCAGCATGATTCTCAGTGATGTAATGCAAAACGCTTTTCTCTTACTCTTCTCAGCTTATGCAGCTCCTGTTGTCACTTGGGTTGTTCTGACTTGGTTCTCCTCCATTGCTTCCATGGCCTAAAGCCTTTAGGAAGTGAGGAAGAAGGCAGAAGGATTCAATGTTGCCAGGAATGAATCAAGCAGAATGGACCCAGGATTTTTATTTTTATTTTTTTTAAAATCCCATTTATATCCCGCCCTCTCCGAAGACTCAGGGTGGCTTACAATCTAAGAGCACAACTCATTGTGCTCAGCAACAGCCTTCATTCCATGTATA
>JANHFR010003880.1:0-15859 GCA_032468015.1 Mimophis mahfalensis
ATGCTCTTTTAAAATTATTCCAAGGATGTACAACTTTCTTAGTGTACATTCAATTTACCTACCTTGGAAGGATGGAAGGCTGAGTCAACCTTGAGCCTGGTCAGATTCGAACATGCCTTAATTACAGGCTAGCTGACTCCTAGGCTAAGTCCTTACAGCCTACTCCACCAAGGTCTCTTTGTAACAAGAATTGTCATTTAAAGCATCTCCCATTTCATGCAATGTAGGAAATACGTTTCATTATCTCATACGTAATTTCTGTATAAATCACTGTCATATACTTTCCAATATATACAGAACATTAGGGTGCCCTGAATCATAAACAACAACAAAAAAAGAACCACTTGGGCCTCAATGTTGCAAACATTAACTTTTTATCTGAAATGTGACATTTTGTTAGTAGGGAAGCATCAAACTACGACAGCAGATTACACAAATTATAAATTAATTATATTGTCATAATTAGCATGTTTAAGACAACCAAAACAAAGTCATAATTCGTTCAGAAAAGGGTAGTTCAGCTCTTGTAAATAAATATGCTACAGAGCAATACTCATCAGAACGAAGGCACTGGAAAATAGTTATCTAGATATAGTTAGACAGGAATTTCTAACAAGGAAAAATGACATATCCCTGGACCACATTGAGGGGTCTAATGGAGAAATGAAATGAATCCTTGGAAATCTACACAAATTTAAAAATCAGTGTTCTGTAAGAAAAAAGGGATTCTAGAGTGGGCAACAATTTGAGTTTTACACTACAAATATTATAAACATGGCTGAGTTTAATAATCTGTACTAAGATTAAGAAAACAGTGGTTGATTACAGGCTCCACCGCTTCTTTCTACAATAAATTCCTTAGGTCATCTGGCAAGGGTAATAATACTGAGAATAACAACATCCCACAAATGTAGCAAGGAATGTAGCAAACTCAAAATGGATGATAGTACTCACAGTTCTGTTAAATTGCCTTCCAAGCTGAAATATTAACCACAAGATGCACACAAAACAAGGAAACTGGCAGATATTCCAAAGTGAGCGGCAACATCTGTTCTTGTTCTTTGAGGTTTTTTCCAAAAAGTAGAACAGAATTTAAAAGTATTAAAGAGACCTTATGCTGAATTTGGAGCCAACTGCTTGCTGAATTGACTAGAATGCTACTGGATATTTCTGGAAAAATGACAAATCTTTGAAGCCCATTGATCAAGAAGAGAATTCAGACATAGCTGATTCACACTTGTACAACAGGAACTGTTTTTACTAACCAGCACTGTATACAGTATTGTACTGATATAGTTTTACCATTTGTTTGAGGTGAGCCATATTGCTGGTCTCATTTAATCTTTTCTGATATATATTCCCATGTTAGCTATCTACCTTTTAGTTCATTATTATTCTTTTTCTGGCCTATTAATGTAATGCAAAAGTCTCCTAGAATTTCTTTATTTTTCCTAGAGCAGTCATAAGGAAACATTTTTTAAAAAAAAATCAAGATAAGTCCTTTGGTTATTTTGTTTATTCATTCACTTTCTATGGCTGCCCATCTCAATGAAGTTACTCTGAGCAGCAAACAATCATAAAATGCAAAGCAAATACAAACAATACAAAAATAAATACAGCAGTTGAGAAAAATAATAACAGTAGAGGCTAGAAAAATAGGCCCTTAACACACTCAGGATCTCAGGCCTGGCACATAACCAAGTCTCCAAGGCCTTACCAAAGCCAACTGAGCCAGGGTCAACCTAATCTACGGTATTTCCAGTTCACTTAAATGTTTAAAATTGATAGCCAGGATTCTCTTTCAACATATAATAGTTACATGTAATAGTCATGGTGGAAATGTTTCACCCTTAAGATACTGGCTACCTTTGTGTTTGCTCTTCATCTCCTGATTCTTGCCCTTCTGTATCATAATTAGGTAGGATTCCTTGCTCATTTCCTCTTTTTCAGGAGGAGGAGTTGTATGAGCTCTGCCATCTTTTGTTATACGAATTTTCTAATTCGCCAGCTTTTAAAAAGTGAGAGTGGCAGGAATGGTATGACTGATTCTGTGGTTTTAATTATTAATATTGATATTGTGTGTTTATATTATTTATGTCTATATACTCAAAATTCAAATCACCAAGAGCCTCAGTGGCGCAGCGGATTAAGTGCTGTTATGTAGAACTTAGCTGCCAGCTGCCTGCAATTAGGGCAAGTTCAAATCTCACCAGGCTCAAGGTTGACTCAGCCTTCCATCCTCCCAAGGTAGGTAAACGGAGGACGCAGATTGTTGGGGGCAATAAGCTGACTTTGTAAAAACACCATTGGCGGGAGGGGGGGGGGCAAATGCCCTAATAAGCAGGTAGATACAAAGAATGAAGGCTATTGCTATAAAGGTTGTAAGCCGCCCTAAGTCTCCGGAGAAGGGCGGCATATAAATGGAAATTTAAAAAAAATCTAGACTATACAAAGCTAATTTATTTTCAGATATTAGATTTATTCTTAGATAATTTTATTCTTTAAAACAATTCCACAAATGGTGTTTTTATTTACAATACTATACTGTACACTGATTACACAGGTGGTCCTTGACTTACAACCATTCCTTTGGTGACCAAAGTTACAACAGCACTGGAAAAAAACCTGACTTATGACCATTTTCACACTTATAACTGTTGTATCTCCATTGTTGCAATCAGAATTCAAATGCTTTGCATCTGACGTGTATTTATGATGGTTGCAGTGTTCCAGGATCATGTGATCGCCATTTGCAATTCTTTGACAAAGTTAATGGGAAAGCCAGGTTCCACTTAACCACCATGTTACTAACTTAATAACTGCAGTGATTCACTTAGCAATTATGGCAGGAAAGGTCATAAAATGGGACAAAACTCACCTAACAACTTTCTTGCTTCAGAAATTTTGGGCTCAATTGTGGTTGTTACCTGTACATTTCCAAATTTTAATGGATCTGCATTAAACTTGTAGCCTCAAGTGTCTTCACAGGTGTCCATTGTAAGCTCACATCTATTTTAAAGATATATATGTTACCTTACCATTTTGTGACATTTGCACTAAAATGTATAAAATTTCTTGTCTTGTTGCACAAAACATAACTTAGCTGCCATTGAGACAAACTCCAAAATGCCCTGATTTGATTACAAAAACTCAATGCTCATATTTTCCTTTATGCCAAACTGGGGTCTTATACTTACCTTGTGTTAGTATATGAACTTGTTGTGGCCACTTCATGGCAAGCCATTCACATGGACTGTTGTCTTTTCATATATTCTGAAAATGAACACTGTAAAATCAGAACCTAGAGATCATTGCAGGATTCTCTCATACTGTACAAATAACTTTCTTTTCACTTCTTTCACTTCTTTCCTTTGCAGGACAAACATTTTATCTTAAAGAAGGCTAAAAGATTTAACCTCAGGTACTTTCTGCAAATTTCAATGGAAAATTACAGGTCTGTCTGCTTTAGGATAATCTCAGCATTAAGACTATCAGACATTTGACACTTTTCTATTATACAGGAACAGTAGCTTCTCCAGTTCTATTTGGAGTGCCTTGATGGAAAGACCCAGCTGGTGAAACCCTAAGAACTTTGGCTTTTACCCAGGAAAAGGCAGACTTAAAGACTTGTGGATGATTACAGTATGCACGAGTCACATTCAAAATCAGCTGCAAAAATATCATCCTCCACTCTTTCATCATTTTGAAAGGTTGGAGAATTTTGGGCTCCCAGATTATCACAAACATTGTAAATAGAGACTGCCTATTTAAATCTAAACATGTTGATTCACATCAGCTAAACCCACATCTTAGATGACTTTCGAATTATGTTTCTTTTTTTAAAAAGTTTTTATTAGCAATTTTCTTTAAAAACAGTATAACAACACATCAACTAATTGTATTATCACAGTGTGCACAAACCACTAAACATGGTATTTAAAAAACTCAAGGATTACAACTATCAACAACTCCACTTAAACAACTTATCGTAAAGTTCACCCATGTGTTTTATTGTCTTACTGACCTCTTTTTATTTCTTCTTTCAACCCATAGGTACCACATGTTCCAACAGAGAAAAAAAATCTGAATTTCCTTTACCTTTAAGTAATTTAGTAAGTCTCTCAGCTTCTGCACATTCCATTATTTTATGGATTAACTTACTTTCCAATGGTAAATTCTTACTCTTCCACTCTTGGGCATATGCTATTCTTCCCGCTGTAATTATATGTAAAATCAAATACCATTTATTTATGCCAATCTCTGCCGGTTTGATTCCCAAAAGATACATTTGGCTTCAATTTGACCCTACAGTCTGTTATTTCTACTAACCATCTTTGTATTTTCGACCAATATTTGCCTCCTAGGGGACAAGTCCACCAGTGATGGAAATAGGTACCATTTGCGCCACCACACTTCCAACATTTAGATGATGCCCCTGGGAACATTTTGGCCATTCTTGCCAGTGGGAGATGCCATCTGTAAACTATTTTATAGATATTCTCCTTGAAAGATGTTACCATAGTTAATTTCAAATTTTTGGTCCAAATTTCCTGCTACTTTTGGACTTCAATTGAGTACCCAAAGTTTCTCCCCAAGACAATCATAGAGCCCTTAACGTTTCTCAAATAGGAGCCTACAAAGTTGCAGAGCAAAGTGTATTTAAAGCATCAACACACAATTTATGATCAAGAAACTAGCTTCTGGTGTTCAATGAGGGAGAAAACTCTTACTTTGGGACTAGCTCTTTTAATTCTGTCTATTGTGTGTGGTCATTAAGAGCTCTCATTCTACAGGCTCAAACTTTACAGGAATAAGGCAAAGCGATGAACCTACAAGCAGTCTCCTCTGTGAAGTTGTTTTTACTCCAGCTATTCTGAAAATATTTGAAGGAAGTTAAAGAAACACTGGTAATTACTCCTAGGAAGACTGAAGTATTCCCACATGTATTTGTGCAGAAAGAAAAATGATTTCAATATGTTCCAGCAGCATTTCTCTGTAGAAGAAAGAAAGATGCTGTTCTGAAAAAGGATTATGGCAACATTTTTAAAAAGAAAGACTTCTTCCAAATCTTAAAGTTTGAAATTTGGCAACTTGGAAAGGAATTTTTAATAATTTCCATTGTAATTTAAAACATTCCTAGCATGTACCGGGCATAAAAGTAAAAACCAGCAACACTCAAATCAAGATTTTAAAAGTCTCAATATTTGTTTGCAAATCTATTTATGTTCTAAGTGCTATTGAATCAGGTTTTTCGCACGGAACCTTTTTGCTCATTTAGAAAATATCCTGGGAATGGCGTTAGAAAGTATTGATGTTTACTACTTGAAATCCTTCTATTTTTCCATTCTTTCCACAGAAATATGTTAAAGAGATGGAAGCGCAAAGTATTATCTTACTATTCTCCCTAGTAGATTTATCTTCATCTGTACCATACAAACATTATATCGCTATAGTAAACAGAGATGCTTTGAGGGGTTTTCCTCAAAATTATACAAATTATTTAATTTATATAAAAATTATTACATATTGTTTATTTAGAGTATGGCAATGTTACAATTATCCAGGAGACTACAACATTAGTACATAGTTGTTTAGCTGCTGAAGAATACTAGTCTGTTTAGTTCACTCATGTGCTTATCCATGGTGAACCATGTTGGGCATAAACTAGGTCTCCACCAGAAAGACAAGCATCATTATCCAGGGTCTTCTCTCACCACCAATGTTGCCTTGCAGTCAGATATCACATCTTGGCAGGTCCAACAAGGTTTGAGCATCCACACAAAATGTTGCTAAGTTTCCCACAAAAGTGATACCTATTTAATCCTCTCGCATTAGCATGCTTTTGAACTGCTAAGTAGACAGAAACATATTACACCGAAGCACAAATTTCCCAGAGGAAAATGGCGAGAAATAGAGCCATTTTGGTGTAGCGGTTAAAGAGCTGGCAAAGAAACAAGGAAAGTGAGAGTTCTAGTCCCATCTCAGGCATAAAAACCAGCTGGATGACCTTGGGCCAGTCACTGTCTCTCAGCCCAACCTACCTCACAATTTGATAGACTTCTTTATTGGCCAAATGTGATTGAACACACAAGGAATTTGTCTTTGGTGCATAAGCTCTCAGTGTACATAAAGAAAAAACAAAATACATTCATCAAGAATCATAAGATGATGGTTGTGAGGAAAATAGGAGAAGAAAGTATTGTGTACATTTGCCATTGAGGTACCTAAACTGTAATGAAGGTGGGATAAAAATCTAATTGCTTTTTTACTGACATTGCAATAAATATGTCAGACATTTTGATGGCCTTATCATTTTATGAATCAAGTTAAAAGTACTTCATGTTTATTAACTCCATAATTCTTTCAACAGCCATTAGTGTTCTCCAACTAAGAAATGTGGCAGTGTCAAGAAAATAATTATGCCTGGAAATACGGTATTTAGATAATGTTGCATTATCTTTTATCTATACTATGAATATAGTATTCAGCTTACCTTTGAATGATTTGCAAGGCCCCATTAGCCAAAATAGGAAGTGGAGTCAAAAAAAGTCATTATTTAATTGCATTTTCAGTTAATCAAAATAAAACAAAGTTCACCTGACTAAACTTACTAGTTTTATATGTAATTATTTAATAGCATGGAATACAACTTGGTACCTTCTGGAGGATTCTGGGATTCTCATGTAACCTTAAGACTTAACTCTAGCTTATGAATGTTAAAATGGTGTTGTCATGGATGTATATGTATGTATATTGTTGGAAGAAAATGTCCATCTGGGTTCAGTTCCAAGTGGGGAAAAAAGACACTGGATATATGGAGGCTGTTTGGAAAGATGGTTTAATAGTGAACAGGATCACATGGCTTGGAGCTCCTGGGCAAAAAAGGGGACAGACGCTGCAAGTCCCTTGGTTTTATACCCTCTGTTGGGCCCGCCCCCTGACCCCTGTACCTGTGGCAAGAAATGTATCCTGACTGGTTGTTGTCAGAGGTCACATTGTAGGCTGTCTGTGTGCTAAGCTTGGTTGGTGATGCAATGAAGGGGCTTTGGACAATTCCTATTATAGAGGTATACTTCTATAGACTAGCCCAGGACTTAATGGCAAGGGTGGGGGCTGAGTTTCTGCCTTAAGGTAGATCTCTTGTTATGAAGAATAGGCTAGCCAAGAGACTTAATGGGTCATTAACAAAGGTGGGGCTGATTCTCTGTTCTGAGTTTCCACCAGAATATTTCTCCAGGGGGAGGGGGGGGAGTTCCAACTTCCAACAATATGTAGATGGGTTAAATGAGCTTCATCATGGCTTGTATTAAACACTATTGTATTTCAAGAGTCTACTACATGGATAGAAAACAGAGAAATGTTTGGCACTGAGCTCCAATCTTTTCCACATTGGCTCAGAAGCAAACCCCGGTACAGCGGAACCTTGGTTCACAAACACTTCGGTTCACAACCAAAAAATCAGCTAAACGTTTGACTCGGTTCACAAATAAATCCTTGGTTCACAACCAAACTTCATGAGGACAAAGAAATCTCAAAACACATGAAGGAGAGCATCCTTGCATTGTGGAGGTGGACTCTCTCAAAACTGCAACCTCTCTCTTGCTCAGAATCGACTAACCAAACAGTTTTCTCTGTTGTTCATGGTTTTCTCAGTGTTTGTATTAAAGGATTTTATTGTTACACTGTGTGTTCTGTGGCATATTTAACTACAGTACTGTATTTGTGTGCTTCAAAATCTTTAAAAAACAATATACATAGGGGTCTGGAACAGGTCGATCGTATTTCCATACAACCCAATGGGAAAATTTGTTTCAGTTCACAACCAAAGTTATGGAACGAACTGTGGTTGTGAACCGAGGTTCCACTGTACTTTTAGCAAGTATAATAAAGAAAGAATCCATATGCTTTCAGTCTTAATTCAACCATCTGATAACAGACCAACAAAAAAAGGCCATAGTTTTAAACACCTTAAAACTATTAGTTTTATTCATAGAAATAGATACATGTTCATTCTAAATACAATTGGAGTGTATATCCAGCTTTACACAACATGTTATCAACAATGATTTGGAAACTACAATTGCTGTATGCATGAAAGCTAACCAAGTTACGATTTGTCAATGGCTTAGTCAAAACAAAATAAATTATCTTATGTCTCCGGATGTATAAAATCTAGCTATGCAAATTACTTCTGAGGAACAATTTCCAAGGAGTGACACCACAGACTTTTGCAACAAAAGTCTTGCAGCCCTTTAGGCAAATCTATTTATTACAGTGTATTACAACTCTCAGACTCATGGAAAATTCCAGTTAATGTAACTTTGATTTGATTGATCGTTTCAGACAAAACAAGGACTTGCTTTCCTTCCAAGAAAAAATACCAGATTGCGTCATCTTCCAGGCCCAGCTACTGAGGCAATAATATATGCAGCCATCAATTTACTAAAGGACACCGACAGGATCCGAGGTGCAACGATTAGGAAGACCACTAAACAGCAGCCAGACCAACCTCTGCTGGCCTGCTACATTTTGCAGCCCAGGTGGGGAAATTTAGCCAGGTTGTGGTCCCAGTTTCTACGCCGCTTATGATTCATACTTGCCTTCTGAGGGCGAGGAGGCTGTTTTAAAGCCGGAATTAGGGATATGAAAGCAAGGCAGCCGGGCGCAGCTGTTCTTACAGCCTGACCGCCACCCCCGCTTCCTCCCACCGAGTCCCGCTCGGCATTCAGGCCCAGTGCAGGTCCCGCCTCTCGCCGGGGCGGGGTTCCTTGCAAGCCCGCCTCGGTTTCTTTGTGTTCGGCTGCTGGGGCGGTGTAGAAGCGGCGAGGGTTCCTTAGCTCCGCCGTCGAGGCTGGTTTCTTCCTCAGCTACAAGCCCCAGCTGCCGAGTGCCGGCCGTGCCTTCCTCCTTCGCCTTGCGCGTTGCCTGAGACCGCCATGTCGCTGGGATCCAGCCCGGACGCGGGTTTCTCCAGCGAGGAGCTGCTTGCGCTCCGCTTTCCGTTGCACCGGGCTTGCCGCGACGGGGACTTGCCCGCCTTGTGCGCTCTGCTCCAGAGCGCGCCCCGGGAAAGCCTAGCAGCCGAGGACTCCTTCTACGGGTGGACGCCCATCCACTGGGCCGCGCATTTCGGAAAGGTGAGAGAAAGAGAGAGGGAGGCCTCCCGGGTCGCGGTCGAAACAACCCGGCGCGCAGGAGGGTTCGGGGGAGAGGAGCCTGTGGTTTTCTCCGGGGCTGGGCGAAAGCAGCGGGGGCGAAAGCGCGCTGTCGTCGTCGCCGCCGCCGCCATCTTAAACGGTTTCTCCCGCCTTCATCGCCTCGGTGGAGTCGGTGGAGAAAACGGGCGAGTAGAGCCGCCATACTATCCACGCATCTTGCCTGAGGTCTGCTTGTAATTTGTTGTCGGCAACTACTAACTGCAGGAGGAAATAAAGGCATCTAATTCTCCAGGTGCAAAAAGTGCCAGCGCTGAAGAAGGGAATAATATTCGCTTTGCTGGGTGCATGTTGCAAATGCCCTCATCTTTCCCCTTTAATATATACCTGCATTCGGATTCGGAGAATTAAGAATAAAGGTCATGTGGAGGCTCACTTTGCACAAGCGGGTTACTTTGGGAGGAATATTGTAAAGACGGAAGGAGGTGGAATTCAAGGCTGAATGCGAAATTAATCACCGTACCTATGAATTTGTTATTTTTCTGACCGTTTCTACATTTAAGACGTTAAGCAGCACCCAGGCCCTGTCCTTTTTCTTAACTTTCGCATATTTTGAAGGGACTAACATACAAATATAAATATTGCCCATATGGGTTGTCTCATTTGATTACTCTCCTGTAGGGCGCATTCCCACGTGGTCTTGTTAAGAGTGTTTATGCCTTTCAACTCTCCAGACAGTGATTATCTTTGGTAGTTATGATTACCTGTACAGTATGCCCAGTGTTTGTAAAAGTTGTTGGACCTCTCCGGTTTCAAAAGATGCATACAGTTTGGGGTATACATTTGGTTGTGGAGGCTCCTTGGCTGACAAATGTAAATAAGTAGATAATTCTAAAGTAGATGGTGCCGCCCCGCCACTTAATTTCAGGACCAGATCATCTGTGGTTCCTAGACTTCACATTGTCTCTTTTTCCCAGCCTTCTGACTAGGATGGCTCAAATATTGAGATGGGAAACATATGAGAATAATCTATATCCTACTAAAATTATGATTCCAATAACCTGGGTGAAACAGTATGCCACAGGGCAACAATTTTTGAACCAAGGTATCTCAAATCGGCTAATTTAGAAAGTGCATTCAAAATCTTGGGCCGGTGACTCACATGGAATTAAAATTTGGCAAATGTTATAGAACATTTCATGACATACAAAACCAGTTTATGACATACAAAATGCCATAAACCGTTTCTTGTGCTCATGTTTGACTGTGCTATACAGGTTAGCATGGATTATTTTCAAATCAGAGACCTCCCTAGCTGTAACCCAACTTCCAGTGAAGGCAGTACATTAGAAGTTCTGTCATTGTTGAAGACATTGAGGAATCTGGAAATGACACAGTGGGGCACGGATTATCTAGTACCATATTAAACTAACTGCTGCTTGACTCAACATTTCTGGGCAGTTTGCAAGGTTAAAAATTTTTGACAAACCAGTAAAATATTAAAAAAGCAAAGGATTAAAATGGCAGGCACAATGGAGAGAGTGGTATCCCCAAACTCCCTTCAGGAACACTCTTGATTATATGTATGATGAAGCCTTTGGCTGATCTCACCTTCTCCAAAGTATTAATGATTAATGTGGTCCTTTGCTACTCAATGACTGACTTTTTGTGTTCAACAATATTTCTTGTTCCCCACCTTTGCTGACTTTCTCAAAGATAGCCAATGTAAACAGGTCATAACTGCCAAGAAGTGCTTTGAAGGTGGGGCCAGGGCACTCCTTCCCTTATATTGTTAAGACAGCAGCTTTCTCTTACTTTCAGAGGTTTCCTCATGAGAGACAATGTTTACTCCTGCAGAGTAACTCAAGGATGTTTTACAGGAATTGTTTATATGGTAGTCTTTGGGGAGTTTTGCAAAAGGGCATATGCAGCTGGATGAGGGAGATATACAGGTAGCCCTTGATTTACAACAGTTTATTTAGTGACCATTCAAAGCTACAATGGCACTGCAACAATGACTTATGACTTTTTTCATATGACCGTTACAGCATCCCTATGGTCCCATGATCAAAATTCAGATGTTTGCCAACTGGTTCATATTTATGATGGTGGCAGTGTCCCGAGATCCCCTTTTGTGACATTCTGACAAGCGAAGTCAACGAGGAAGCCAGCCTTGTTGCTAACTTAACAACCATGGCAAGAAAGGTTGTAAAATGGGGCAAAATTCACTTAACAGATGTCTCACTTAACAACAGAAATTTTGGACTCAGTTGGGATCCCAAGTCAAGGACTATCTGTAAAGCAACTTCTGGTGGTACTGTTGTAGCATAAGAGAGCCAGTTTGGAAACTGGGAGTCACTGAGATCTCCAACTTTAGGCACAAAGCTAGCTGGTGATTTCTCCCAGCCCTGGGAAGAAGGCAAGGGCAAACCAATTCTGAAAATCTTGCCAGAAAAATAGCAGGGACTTTTCTTTTCCACAGGCAGTTTCTAGAAGTAACATTCACCCAAACCCCCCATGCTAAAAAAAAACCCACCCCAAATTGTCCCCTATTGAACTCTAGCTTCCTTTCCTGGAATCAGATGTACTGAATTTGATCTTACGTTCAGAACTATAGCCAACCCATTTCTTTTTATTTGCCCCAAAGAATAAAATATTCATTTGCTCTTTGGCAGATAGTATTTTTTTAATCTGTATGAGTTGGAGAAGCTAATGCTGAAGGAGATTAAGAATGTTCTAGTAGCACCTATTCTTCATCCCTGCATGTCTCAATGTTTGTTCTTGGTAGGGCACCAGGTATTAGGTGAAGTTTATCTTGAGTTACCATTAATGAACTTTTGCAAACCTATCAATAGTTTATTACATTTTAATTATATTTTTGTTCTTTACCCTAAATGCATAACACCATTTTATTTCAATACGTGATTACCTAAGGAAGCGCTAAATTGACTTGCATTTCATTAAATATTTAAAAATTATAGATTTATAAATGCACTCAGCTCTGTAGTTTCTTTTTATTTACTGTCCAGTTCAAATGCAGTTCTGCTATATTTTTTAAACTTATTGATCCTACCCACAATCTGAAGATGCATTATTAGTAACTTTGATAAAATTAAGAAAGTCTTTGATCAGTGACACATTTTTAGAATCTCATCCATTTCACCAAAGGGACAATAGAATGCAATGCTTAATTAATTCAATGTTATTGTCTACTTGTTTATTTTAAATAAATTCTTTAGTCTAATCACTTCTGCATGTTGAATAAGTACTGTAGGCTTGAATAAATCATGACTAGAGCAACAATTTGCTGGATTTAAATTTCATATTGTAATTAGTTAGATATATCCAGAATTGAATTTGTCCTGTATAAATAAGTCCTTTTTCTGTCCCCAAATTATCCCATCGTTTCTTTAATGCTTGTGATGTTTGCTTATTTGTCATTTCTGTAGGCTTGCCTCAAATCCAAAATCCATGACAGGAATGGGCAATTTCTGAATGGCAAACAATCATACTTGAATGTTTGAAGGTTTAGATCAGGTGAAGGGCATCAAAGATGTGAATAGGGCTCAGTATTTAACAAATTTCATTTTTACCATGCCTGATATGTAGCTTATTCTGTGATTTTCATTTATTTCCTACTCTTTCCTATATCCTTCCCTCAGAGTTTCTCCATTGTCCTTTGGCAGCAGTCATGCTTGAAGAGAGCTGTAAAATGCAGCTTAGACTATTTGTTCTCACCCAATATTGGGATATAAGCTATACCATATCCAGTATTTTTAGCTATTGTGACCAGAAGGAACGTTTTAAAAAATATATATTTATAAATGCATAAATGGCTTTAATTGGTAAGAGTATTATTTCAAAGATATGTGTTTAATAGAGCTGATAGTGTGAAGTGCAGAAAATAAACATTTTCTTATACAGTAGAGAAGACGCCCTTTTCCCAAAATCAGTTTATTAAAAGCAGGTTTTCAAAAGATTATATTTTAAACATTCAAGAATTGGAAGCAGAACTAAACATTGAAATCAAGATTGGTTAATCTTTAAATACCTTATATTAAATGCACAAAATCATTTTGTAGAAAGATTGAATGGGAAAATGGGATGGAGAATTCTGTTTATTGTCAGCTGAAAGAAAAGTTTAATTCTCATTTAATTCCTTAAAATTTTTTATAACAAGAATTAGAAATTTTTGAGGCCCTATAAACATAAGCTTGAAGGACTTCTGGTATGATCGTAGGTTTCCATAGCTTTCTCCCTTCCCTGATTGTAGGAGTGATAGCTACATTTTTATCTTGGGTAGTGAGGAGTGTAATTTTGTAGTTCAAAGAGTCATCTCTTCGGATCAAACAGGTATGGAAGGTAGTCTCCATGTTTTCCTGGTGCACAGAAAAAAAGAGGTTATGTCGATAACTGGATAAGGAGATTAGTCTAAGTGCCAACAGTGCATCCTAGATTAACTCATCTCTCCAGCCTTGGAGTTGAATTCATTTCATATCTTTGTCTTAGTAGAATATATATTAATTAGCATCTCAGGCAAAGTTATTTTAGGAAATTATGATATACAGGATTTTTTTGCTTGTATAAATATAATTAACATCTAAGTGTCTTTCAAAAATCATCAAAGGCCTAGTTAAATGAAGGTCTTGGGTAATTTTTTAAAAACCAGGCATAAGTGGCTAGGCAGCATGTTCCACAATATGAGTTTTACCAGCAAGAAGACTACCCTCTGACCCACATTCCTTTATCATTGGGGATGGGGGAGAGGAAGTGAACGTTTAAACAAGCCATTTGTATTACTGGCTGTGCAGGATCATTTTCAACATGCTGGCCCTAAGATAATTCAGTGGCACATCAGATAGATCTTTATAGGTAATGATCAGATCTGGAATTGGTTCAGAAGTTTGACAGACAGCGTGGTGACTGTAAATAGATATTATTCTACGGTAATAGTACAGGCTTGTGTTTCTGCAAGAACCACATCTTACACAAAGGTAGCTAATATTAGTCAACATCAAAAACAATGTTGAAAATTGTAAGATTGATTTCTTAGGTAAAGACAGTTAAGAAAGTATCTTTAAAACATTTCTTTTCCAAAATCTGGGCTGCTCCTTTCTCGACAGCTTTCTTCAAATTCCTATAGGGAGTCCACCATCCAATAGTCCAGCTTTTACATTCTGTGTCATTTATTGTTTCTATGGTCTTTTCAAAAGCTTTGTTGGATCATGTTGGGTTTAGTCCAGTTGCATGATCATGAGAATATGGGTCACCAACGTCTCCTGATTCAGGTGGTCATAATTGGTGTGCCAGAAACTGGGCCAAGGTCCCTCAGGCCATGGCCTCCTCTTCAGATGGGAGCTACAAGTCCAGGAGCATTCCTGAGTCACAAGCTTGTTCCTTTGCGGGGTCATAATCTTGTCTGACCATGTTAGAGGTTACCAGAGTGAGAATGCCAATTGCTTTAGAAGTTAGGTGTTCCCTCCAGTTAAATCTTAGAAGTGCAAAATATAATCATTTTTAAGATGTGGGAGAGACCTAGAAA
The DNA here is from genome assembly GCA_032468015.1 of Mimophis mahfalensis. Classification (NCBI taxonomy): domain Eukaryota; kingdom Metazoa; phylum Chordata; class Lepidosauria; order Squamata; genus Mimophis; species Mimophis mahfalensis. Next base: position 14,698 of record JANHFR010003880.1, read on the forward strand.
AGGAAATAATGGGTATAAGAGAATTTTTCTGGTGTTGAGATACAGCTGCTTAAATGGTCTTCATTCTAATACGCAATAAGTTCATGTAGGGCCTTAGTAACTTCTGTATGACAGCGGACATTACCAGAATGTCCACAGATAATGACTCCTAGGATTATCATAACTTTGATCAATCAAGATTTTCATATAATTGCCTTTTACAAAGACATAGTAGATAACCATATTCATGTATTACGATTTTGATATGCAGTGGCCAGTATGTCACAAGTTGCAGGAAAACCCAGCTTTATGTCAAATATCCTTACATTATTTTGTGTAGGATAAAATCTATAAACTAGATTTATACCTAGGACATCTAGGAAGCCAGAGCTGTAAAAACCAGAGTTCTACTGTTGTAAAACACCAGTATAGTGATCATGGCATGAGGTTAGAAATTGAAGACTTGAGTTCTAATTATCCCTTGGACAAGAAGCCAGCTGGGTAACTTTGGGCTAGTTGCTCTCTATCGACCCAAGGAAGGAGGCAGTGGCAAACCATTTCCAAGAGTCAATTTTGACTCAAAGGAACAAAAAGAAAGACTTGTTTATCCAAATGTCATATAGAAAGGCTTTGTGTAAAGGTGTTGACTGTAGAATGTAATAGCTAATACTGATAGGTGATACGAAGTCACTAACATATGCTGAAACTTTTTTCCCTTTCTTTTTTAGCTGGAATGTCTAATACAGTTAGTGAGAGCTGGAGCAACTGTAAATGCGTGTACAACACGTTTTGCACAAACTCCAGCACATATTGCTGCTTTTGGAGGACATCCTCTGTGTCTCAACTGGTTAATTCAATCAGGGGCCAACATAAACAAGCAGGTATCACCATTTTTTTCACATTCTTAAATGCTATTCTAAAATTGTGAGCAAATGTTAATTCAAGAAGTTCTATTATTGCTAATGGATAAAGTTCCTTTCATGCAATCATTGGATGCTTTCAGGTTCTGAGCCATATTGGAGATGAGGATTTGTGTTCTGTGTCCCTCTTTTGCATGTTCTCACTTTTGGAACAAGAGTGCACATCTAGAGGTTTTTTGTTTTTTGTTTAATCCCATTTATATCCCGCCCTTCTCCGAAGACTCAGGGCGGCTTACAATGTGTTCAGCAACAGCCCTCATTCC
>JANHFR010003880.1:19973-37518 GCA_032468015.1 Mimophis mahfalensis
CAAACCAAATTTGGAAAAATTTGTAAGTTGAGGAAACCGCATCTAAAATTTGTAAGTCGAGGAAACCGCATCTAAAAGTGCCAACAATTTTAGATTTGTAAGTCGAAAAAATTTGTAAGCATGTGGCCACTTTTTCCATTTGTAAGTCGAAAAAATTGTGTCGAGTAGTTTATAAGTAGAGGGGACCACTGTATAGCAATTGCCTTCATCCTTTGTATAGACCTGCTTATTAGGGCTTTTAGCCCCCTCAAGCAATGTTTTACAAAGTCAGCTTATTGCCTTACAGAGTCAGCTTATTGCCCCCAACAATCTGAGTCCTTAGTTTACCTACCTTGCAAGGATGGAAGGCTGAGTCAACCTTGAATCTGGTTAGAACTCACACTAATTGCAGGCAGCCGGCAGCTAAGTTCAGTCACTTAGTCTGCTGCACCACCGAGGCTCTTACGGTCAGGTGCTTCTTATGGAGTGAAAAATACAATAATATTACTTGCTTTACATATCAGGTATTTGCAAGTCTTGTAAATAACAGTTACATTCCTAGTAGGTGTCATAAAAGAATATTGTTGCCAATAGAAAAGCACTAATCCTGCATATGCAGAAGAACCTATGTCAGGAGATTCATTTATCCTAATTATACTCAAAAGTTTTGATCATGGAGTTCAAAATTTCTATCTTTTATATGAATCCCTTGGGCTCTGATTACTGACAGCGTCTTGGAAACCAAGCAGTTTAGATTTCTTACGTTGTGTGCTATGTAGACACATGACAATAACTTTTATTTACCTAGAACGTCTGGTAACCAAGCATTAATCCATTTCAAATTAAAAATGCTTTAAAATATGATATCTGAAAAATATGTCTTTCAAAGTATTACGGTAGAATGTTCTGATTTTAGAGTTTTCAATTTCCTCAGTTTCAGATTTGAAATTTTTTACACACTGTTGTTCAAAACAACAAGAAACCACTAGACTTGGGTGGCTAATAAATTTTAATTAATAATCATGATAATATACGAGTTATATAAATGGCACTACTGTATATCATAAAAGATAGTTAGCATTTGTCTGACTTTCAAAGAAATTTTGTTACTCTTGTGTAATTTTACTTAAAACTTCAGAATTAGTCATAACTAATAATTGCAGGATACCATATAAGGGGTGGATTGTTCTAGCTTTCAAATTGAGATAGTAATATCCTCATTTACCTATGTGGAAATGACAATTTAGGCATCCATTTTGAAAACTGGAGATAGTAAGTTTGTCACATTATACAAGATGGTAAGCAAATATGAAGAATACAAAGTACAAATCTCATGCTTTTTGAAAATCTGGTGGTACTTACCAGAAAGCATTCAGTAAAGTCAGTAAGAGTCAAATATTGCTATGTCAATTAAACCCCTGCATTCTGTTTATGGAACTGGCTTTTGTTATTCTGCTACAGAGCAAAAATGCTGGCTTTTAAAAATAAAAAAAGTGACAAGGTGCATTTCCAACTCTTCATGTTATATAAATCTGGTACATTGGGATCATTGAAAAAAAATGACATGATCCATATATACTTGACCTTGAATACTTTCAAGGAACATGTATCTAAAACTTCAAGCTTAAAACTAAAGATAGTTTTCATCTTTAGATATGAAAAATGTTTAACATGAGCATTTGGTAACCTATAATGCTAATACGGTTTAGTATTTAAATCATTATTACCATTTAACTGAAATGGAAGGCTCTTTATTTCAGTACCTTCCTTTATATTTTTAATTTATTCCTGTAAAAAGGATGAACTTGCATTTCTGAAATAAAGCAAAGTAAAGTAATGTAAGTCAAGATGCTTTGTTTGCCCTAATACTTACCTTGGAATTCAGAGTTGTTTATACTTTAATAGAAAGCAATGTTAAATAAACCACAGTGGAAAATATTTTGATATGTTTGTGGTATTTCTCATTTTAGCTGGAGCATATTCTGTGACAGTATGCCCAACAGACATAAACACGGTTGCTCCATTAACTTGGTTCTGTATTCATGGACACGTGAAGAGGGGAAGCAGGTGGTCCCAATGTCCTCATATCAGTAAAGGTTTGAGGTGTAACTTTTTAATGTGGACAGATTTATTTATTATCCATATTAGTGAAGTTTGATGAAAATGAAAATTGCATAACAAACGTTTTGAGTTGAACATGTACAAATTTTGGTGCCATGTTTTCTTTTGCCTTTTTAGCATGATAGTAATACAGTATTAAATATGAAAATACACTTCTTTTATAACATTCTCTGCAGTATAAATACATATTAACTTTTTATAAAAACACATTATTAAACTATACAATAGTATATGAACGTGTAGGATGGAAAAGTGGCATGTAGTTTCTTATTAACAAATACATGAAGATGAGCATAGGAGTCTTCAATTAAATTTTTCCTTCCTGTATCCATTTTCTTGCAGCTTTTTTGCAGCTTATGGCTTGCAATTATTTAGACTTAGGCTGATTTCAGAATTTCAGGACTTAAAGCGAAAGTGTTAAGGATCAGGTGAAAGATATTCCTTACAACTTTAATATAGTCCATTGAATTTGAAGATTAAACAAAATTACAGATAACATGGCTCAGTACGTTTTCTTCATTCCAGAGTAGCTCCATTCTCCATTCTTAAACTATTGATGGAAGCCTTTGTATTTAAAAAGAAAAAAAAAACTTTGCTAGATTGAGCAGCTTTCCTGTTTTCCTCATCTTGGCAACTGGCTATTTATATTCATTCCCATATATTGCATCAGTCCCTGAAGGCAAAATAATAGTTATACATAGCATGTCAGTCGAGGCATTAATTACTACTTTCCAGCAAGGCATCCTGTAGAAATAATATGAATGAAGTTTAGTATTCAAATAAGTTTCTTCAGCATTATAATCTTGATGTTAGCAACTCCACAATAATCATTTTTAAATATCCCAACATCTTTTGATTTAAAGCAAAAAAAGCAACATCAATTTCTTTTCTCTACATATATATATTTTATTATTTTTTTACAATGCATATCCATGCTATATGTGAACAGAGGGCACCATCCATGTCAATCCAGTTCACCATGACAATATTGTTAATCTCTGTCACATCCATCAAATCTGGGCAATCCACAGTACGTTGTTTAAACACACATACAGACAAAACAAACAGCATAAAAAAGGAACCACAACAACGCCTAACATCTGTAGACTTCATATCTTTCAAGTTTAAATAATCCTGATTATATTGTCTAAGCATATCAACGGGATAAAAGCCTACTATTGCTTTTGTCAAATTTAAATAATCTTCACTATCTTATTTAATCATACATGAAGGATGCCCGCTGTCTTTAAACTTTTAGTCTTTCTAATATAGTTATCTATTCTCTAAACATTTATATTATAATATTCTCCCTAATTTTATTTCTGCCTCTTTTCATCTTACAAACATGCTGCTTTAGTTTTTAAAGGGCAATTTTACCCATCATCTCTTATCCTATGTAGCATTTCAATTTCTATCCCTTTTTTATTCGCCTCCCCCACTGCTCCTCTTTATCTCTTTCTTCATCTATTCCATTCTTAAACACTGTAACCTCTTTTCCCAGTACCAGCTTATACTGCCCATTCTCCCAGATGCCTGCCCATGCCCCCATTTCCTTGTCAAAAGTATCTTCATGTCTTTCCCATTATTGATTTATCTTTTTTGGGGGTGGTTGGGTTTGGGTATTCTTCCTTTATCAGCTGGTTGTCCAATCCTTGATTTCTTTGTTGATGTGGCCAATTCTTCTGTTCTCTCCGCTCCTTTTGCTTGCCATTTGTCTGGTCTTCCTCTCTGTTGGGCTGTTGCCTTATTTCCTGATTGATCTGGTCCATGTTTTTCCCCTGTTTGTGTTCAGTTTGCTGGCTTAAATAATCCATTTCATCTGGTTCTTCTCCTGCTTCCACTCATTCATGGGCAGTTTAGTGTTTGTTCATTATTCTTTGCAAAATGTTTTCCACTTTATCACCTATACTGTCCATTGCATCATTAATTTTTGAAAATAACAAAGTAATCTCATTAAAGAGTCCTCTCATTTCCACATCTGTGCCATCAACTCCCACCCTGATAACCGTTCAACTAAAATGGACAATAAAGCCTCACTCTAATTCAAAACAAAAAGTTCAAAGTTTCTCCAATCATCAGCAGGTGGCTCTCTCCTCTCAATTTTCACACTTACTTCTTTTTCTTCCAGAAAATATTAGCTTCATATGGAAACCATTTCTTTCACTGAAGTCATTTTTTAGGATTAACCAATTCCAGCTTTTACTCAATATTCTAATAGGCCAAGGTAGTCCAAGGTATTTTCCAGTTTCCTTACATTTATTCAGTAATTAAGTTCCTTTCTTTCAAAAACACAGTAATTATTGAAATAAGCCAATGCTGATATTTACTAATGTTCCCTTGTGGAATGACTTTCTTCCTTCCCTCTTTGATAAATGTGAAACCATAAACTTTTAAAACCCACAGCTTCCAAATATTAGATATTCCTTTCCTCCTCTGGAGTGGTCTGGGAGTCACTTTCCAATTCGTCTGCCACAAATGCTCTCTATTTCCTTTCAGCATAATTTTTTTTAAAAGGTGTTTACTTTCGCCACGTAGGCATTCCTAGTTTTAAAGGCTCTTCTCCATGGTTTCTTGCTTTTTGGGGAGTATTTCTTATGAGAAAGAAAATCATCTAACCCAGCACCAGTATCTGCACTCTGTCCTCTTCGCTCCTGCTCTTACTTAGGTGTTCAGGCTGTTCCCAGTTCAGTGGCAGCCATGCTTGACCGCGTTGCTCCTCGTCTTTGGAGTGGGATTTTTGGAAATGGAGGGGACAGATGTGGCTCTCCTCCACCCGTCCAACACCCCTCTTTCTTCACCACCCCTCCAGGGTGGCTCTGGCTCCTCTTGGAGCCCTCCGACGTGGAGAGCTTGGGGTTTACGGTCATCACTGCCGACGCCACCGGAAGTGCAGCTGGAAGTCCGCAATATCAATTTCTAATCATTCTACTTTTTGCAAATTTTTCAAAGTGCAAATATCATTATTTAGAACCATATCACTGATTGCAGTAAGAAGATTTTCAGAATATTCCATCATGTGTATATCAGCAAAATTCTCCTGGTGAGCTATCCTAATGCTAGGTATCTTCTTGAAAAATCATTGCTGTTCTCTGACCTTTCCAACTTTTAAGATTATCTACACTTTCTCTTTTTACAATATTGGTCTTATCCATAGCATTAAAAATAATACTGACTTTTTGTATACTCCAGTATTGGTAAAAGACAATAAATCTAGTTGAATATAGATTATATTTTCTTAGTTTCTTAGTATGCAACACTTCCAATTTGCGCTCACTAAATTCTCATAAAGATACTAGTTCATTCACTGCTTGGTACAAATAAAAAATATCTTTTATATCCTTCTTTTCTTGTGTAAGTAGAGAAAAGAAAAAGTGAGAAATTGAGCCAAAGATAAAAGGAAATGTACCTAACGAAATGACTTCTGATCTTTGCAGCACTTATTGGCCTGATTATTACCATTTGCCACCTTCCCAAGTTACATATCTTGGTTCCCTTCTTTCCCTAAACAACCCTTTTTAGTCTGCAGAGCCTAGTATCACCCATTCATTTTTGTCCATTTTTCTCCAATGCCCATGAAGGGTTTTCCAGTCTTTTATAAAAGTAGCTACTGTTCCTTCCATTTCAGAAAGTTCGACCATCTTCACAGTGCACTCCTCCATTGTGGCTGTTCCTGCATTTTTCTATCTTTATTCAGTATTCTGGTCCAAAGCTGCAGGAGCTTTTCATCACTAAAAATGTTACTATTTCTTGTTCAGTGGCAATTCTTTAAAAAAGCTAGTTAACATATTTTCAATAAGGATATTATATCAATTTTCCTGAAGGATATTTATGATGGAATTTTTATCTCACCCCTTTTAGTTTTCATTTAGTTTTACATCATGGCTCCTAACCTGGAGTTGAGAGCTTAATTTGAATGTGTGTATTTGGCCATTTGTTTAGGTATCTGGTAGTGAAGATGCAAGCTCAGTTTTGGCTAAAGTAGCCTTCAATCCAACTTCAGCTAATTCCTGTTGTGGGCGAACCCCACCACTTTCATAGACTTGTCTGTGTAGTTGCAGAAGTAATGGTTCTTTTTTCTACATTCCAAAATTATGTGAAAACTATTACAGTCATTCACATTTGTTTATAAGTTCCATAGAATCTTGATCTCTTCCAATTTGCTTTTGTAAGGAGCTTGCTATAGGGATTATAAATTATATTCTCTTAAAGATAACAGTTTGGATAATTAATCATTATCTATCTATTACAGCTAAAAAAAAATCATTTGCTTTTTGTGCTAGAGAATTTATTTCCCTAAAGTGCAGAATTAAATTCTACTTGTAGTGCCAGATGTAAAGGGACAGTGAAAACTTTTGCAAACTTGTCTGTAAAATTCATCTTTATAATTTATATAAGTCTTGGGGGGAAAATAAAAAGTGAATCCTTTTGGAAATATATTCAACAGCTAACTGGTTAGCTGTTTTGTAAGTATTCATATTGTTAAGTACAGAAGTAGACATATTGTACTCATTTATTGTTAAAGTAGTGAATAAATTTAAAAGACATTGTCAATATGAAATGAAAATATGGCACCATAATATCTGTGTATGTACAGTTTATTTCTGCAGCAACTCTGGAGAGGTTTTCCCAATCTCTCTTTTAAACAGTTAAAATAATCTCAAGATCACTTTGTTGTGTTCTCTATTTTTGGATGCCAAAGGGTTAAAACTTTCAGCTTAGAGGTTTTTAGATTGATTAATTGATTGATTTTGTTTAGTGCCCATATGCTAGTATGTGAGGAACCTGTGGAAGAAATACTTCAGTAGCAAGAGCTCTGCTTAATCCCATGTATTGGCTAGTTTTTAATATAGGCATAGTTAAGAATTCACTTTTATTTGCAATTTGCCAAATTTTAAAGTAACAGAAGCCATGAGTTGACGATTTGTTTCTAGTACATATCATGTTTACATTTCAGAGAACTGACAGAATTACATTGGGCTTCAGGATGAAAATCCGTGCTTGAGACTCCGTCCTTGAGTCAGGCTCATGGTTAAGGTGGTCACATGATGTTGGCTTAATGATAATGAATTATGTGCCACTGCACTTGATGTATGTTAGTATAACTTTAGTCTAAATGTTGCCTGCAAAATATGTGATCCCTTATGATGTAAGTTTCCTGTTTAATGCACCATTGCCCGTTTTTTAAATCAAAGAGAAGATTCTGAAACTATAAAAACTACACATGTCAATGTTTTACAGCTACGTAATTCGAATTGACTTGATTTTTTCAAGTAATCCTAGAAAGGGGGAGCTTTCCATATAGAAACTGCTGAAACTGCCACAGGTGCTTCTCCGAAAACCTTACAGTTGTGGCATTGAATGTTCAGTATCGCTTCCTTTCTGCACACAAGGCATACTGTTGAGGTATTTGTTGCGGTGATTGGTTTTAATGCTAATCTAGGAATACAGATAATAGAATATATAGATTTGCATGCTTTTGCTTAGCCTAATTACAGTATCTCTTTTTATAATTTATAAACTAACAATATAAGTTTGAATATTTTTAAATAAGCATATTAAGAATGGAGACTTTGTTTTCTTAAATTGTCTCATGACATTAATGAAGAAATATTTTAAGCTGCAGGAACTTTGGCAGTTGCATAAATTATTCTTGGAGGCTAGTCTTCATATAAGCTCAACATCCCCTTTTTTGACAAACATTTTAGACATGTTTTGTTCAAAGTATGTGACATTATAAGTGGATAATTTTTCAGCTGACCTGTATGAGTGAAATGAATTTCCTTTTCTCCTTCTCTAGTAGACCATTAGAGAACTACCAAAAATTCTGGCAAAATAATATTTGTTACCACATTTTTTTTGTTTACAACTGTCTTCAGGATACCTATTTTTATTAGAATTATATCCTCCCTTTCCTCCAGGAACTCAAATTCATTCTTTCAGTTATTTTCTTCCTCACAACAATATTATGAGGTATATTGGACTAGGAGAGGAAGTGGCCCAAAACCACTCTGTGAACTTCATGGCTGAGGGTGGACTTGAAGCTGTATTTCCCCAATTCAGCACCTTCACCACTATAACATGTCGGCTTTGAAATTTCAGACATGTTCTTAGAATTAGCAAAGTAGCAATTTTTCAATGTCAGAGTTACTGTTCTTAAAGTAATTTGTGCTCTGCAATCTTAGTTTTACAAAGAGAATTCATTATAGGCTGTTAGAAATAGATTGGCTTTATATGCAACTTTTAATTCTTTTCATTGTTGAAGAGTAGCAGTATTCATATATAATAAACAGCAGCTTGTTAAAAATTGAGATTGTGAGGTTAACATCAAACATCTACATTTAGGATAAGGTTCCTAATGTAGTCAAAGGATGTCTGTTGATAATTTTAATAGGAATTGGAACTGCTGATGAATCTGTTTTTAGCTGACAGCATTGCACATTTTATGTTCTAAATACTATATGCTTCATCACTGCCATCCTTTAATAGCTGGTTTATAATATTATAACAGTCTGAAATGAATCATGACCTTAGAATGGATGTCATGGGGACATAGCTAAGTGGAAACCCAAAACAGAAGAAGAGTGATACCACAGATGAGAAGATCTCTTGGCAAGAATAACCATAAACATGAAGCCTCTGGGAGCAGCACATTACCAAGAGGAATGTGGATGAGGCATACGGGGAGAAGTCGCTATCAAAGTGGCCCTTAGTACTGCAAACCAAGGTATACATGCTCATCACTGGTAAAGATCAGAAGAATAGACGTTTTAACTCCGATGAAATATTTTTTATCATGTATCACAGAGTTACCTATTCAACATATTTGAGTAATTAGATTTTGTTCTTTCCTCCAGTTGGCCCTTTTCCTTTTGAAAAGTGCAAATTTTTCTCTTTCTTCCTCTACCTTGTTACCTACTTTTTTTCCAAACAAAAGAAAACCTTTTTGTAAGATGCTGCTGTTTAGCAGTTGTTGTCAACAATATTCTGTGCTCCTTGCAACAGTCTTAACAGTATTTCCTCTAGAGCACAGGAAGTATTGTGCCACTTCAAGTGGACAGTTCAATCCCCTGAGTACTGAATTTTGATACAGATAGTCCTCAACTTACTACCACAGTTGGGACCAGAATTCCCAATGCTAAGCAAGGTAGTTGTTAAATGAGTCAGCATCCAATTTTACAACTTTATTTGTCACAATTGTTAAATCACTGCAATTGTTAAATGAACCACGTGGTCATTAAGCAGATCTGGCTTCCTCCATTGACTTTGTTTGCTGGCTGGGGAGGTTGTAAATGGTTATCACATGACCTGAAACACTGAAATACATGCCAGTTGCCAAGTGCCAGCATTTTGATCATGTGACCATGGGGATATTGCAGTGTTTGTAAGAGTGAGGACCTGTCATGTCACTCTTCAATGCTGCTGTAATTTTGAATGGTTGTAAATTGAGGACTACCTATACTGTGTTTCTTTAGTACACCTGTTCTCTTAAGCCGGTTTTAGATAAAATTCCATACTACCATTTTTAAAAAAACTTGATCCAAAAATACCTTTCTATTCCTGTCTGAAAGCGATTGTTTTCTGTTAAATTTGTGTTAAATGTATCAAAGTCCTCATTTTTGAAGAAATCTAAGATTGAATGAGAAGAATTGTTTTCAAGAAATTTTTGCCAGATTTCTTTTAACCTTTTTAGGATGGTAAAGCTTAATGAACAAAAAAACCAGTTATTCTGCCTTTAAGGCCTATTTTGTATTAATCTACCTTTTATACTAACAAGATAAGATAAATGGATCACGAGGAAGTATATATAAAGATATAGATATAAATATGTATAGTTATGTATAGATTTATATTATGATACAGATATTTGTCTTTCCTGTCTAAGATTGTTGTCCAGATCTAAATTTGGATCAAATTAACACTTATTTATAGTATACTCATTTCATTCACTTGTCATCTCTTGGTATAAAAATTGCTTTCCTGTTTAATAGGGAGAGAAAAAGCCTATAGCAGATTCTTGCTTGCTATCCCTCCCCCCAAAAAACCTTTCTCATTCCCAGTTACTGTGTTTAATCTACTACTTTCAAACTCTCACTTAAAAGTTTTAAGACACTCTTTTCTTTACATTAGAGCAAGGGAAATTGTATAAAAAGAAATCTACTTCCTCTTTGTTGATCTTTGACAGGGAACTTGCTTATTCTTGACTTTCATTTTCTGAAATAAATTTCTTTGTTAATGCAACTTTGAAACAATCTTATTTCTGATTCCCTATCAGATCTACTTAGGAGATCTACCCTAACTTTAGAAAGCTGTTTCCCCCCCCCCTCTGTGTGTGTGTGGGGTGTGTGTGTGTGTGTGTGTGTGTGTGTGTTTGGGTTTTCAAGTTAATATTGATTCCGGGCAACTGCCTGAACACATCTGTACAACATTCTTGGCAAGATTTCAGAAGTGATTTGCCACTGCCTACTCTTTCTTGGGCTGAGCGAGGGTTACTAACCAAAGTCACCCAGCTGGTTTTGTTCCTAAATTGGGATTAAAATTCATAGTCCCCAGTTTTTGTCCTGGTGCCTTAACCACTGTACCAAGCTGGCTCTATCTTTAGAAGTTATAGGTAAACTATATGGCTACTTCATAATCTTCTGTTGCTGTAAGTTATCTAACCCCTTCTCTAAACCATTTGCAATAGTGGTTGTCGTCTCTTTTGGAAATGGACTGAATTACTGCGCTGTATGATGAATTCCTTTTGCTCTTTAAAACTTCTTTAAACTTTAAAACTTCTATCATTCATTTCAATGACTCCTCTGTTTGAAAACAGAAAAAACACCCACCTGCTTTGTTTTTACTGAGTGTACATACTTCTATCATATCTACCACTCCTACTTCTTTTCCCACCAAGGGTTACATTGCATTTGTGGAACTCTTTCCTCATAGAACACAGCTCCATTCTGTTGATCATTTTTCTGGTCACTGGTATCTTGATTTTTTGCTTTGCAGTTGTTTTGAAGACCTGTGACCAGAGTAGATGGATTGCTTTATCTAGGTGTGAAGATACTGCAGTATTGGCAGTTGCATTTTTCCTTACAGCTGCCTGCTGAATTGATAACTTTCTTTATGCAGCCTCGGTCCATAATTCCTTCCCAGATCAAAACCAGCCTCTGACAGAATAATTCTGTTCATTTATCCACTCTTTCTTTTATCAGTGGTATTTAACATTTTAGAGCCCATTCTCTCAATATTGAAAGATTTTTGGTACTATCAAAACTATATTTACTGATGTCATCCACCTCAGTTATGCTAAAATGTGTTTTGTTTGTTTACAGATTTTATAATCCCATCTATCATGATTATTGTCTTAGTCCATCTGCTTCCTTTTTGAAAAGATTAATCCAGGCAGTAGTATCTTCCCTATTTATGCAAAGATATACAAATAATTCACTCAGAGCAGTTTCTCAATATTTTGATTCACTTTTAACATGTCTTTTAATTGCTTTTAACAGTTCCACGGCCTTCCGTTACAGGACTCTTGCTGCTGCTAGAAATAACTTTTAATAAGTCTCTTAGTAGTATGGTCCTCAGACTCCTTTGTTGTATTTCTTAGCATTTCTTGAAAATTTCTATTCTTTATTGAGCAAGAGAATGTATGAATAAATCTGTATTTTGTCTAATGGCTTCCTTAGCATTGCTCACTAGCTATATTGACTGGTCTTAGAATTTTTTTCAGAATTAGAGTAGACATTTCAGCTGATCTTTACTGGAGAGCTGGTGATCTTTGGCTTTTGTTTACAGCTTCCTTCTTACAATCTCCTGAGATTAGAGGTGTTTGCTGGCCTGAATTTGATCAAGTTGTAGGTTTCTTGACCAATTTCCACTTGCATGAGATGTTAATTATTCTCACTGCATTACATCTGTAGTCCAGCTCATAGATATTAGCCCTTGCAGATTGCCACCAAAAAATTGAAGTAGCTTTCATTAATGCCTACTTGGCTTGAAACATTCCCATTTCAGAATTCTTTCTAAATCTCTCTGCACTTCAAATTAAGCATGTATTAATACTTTATTCCAGACATTCGCTTCTATTAGTTCATAAATAACCCCAACAGTCTGTTTTCTCACTCTAATAATACCATGCTTCTTTATATAAGAGATATACAAGGCACAGGATTTTGTAATTGGGGAAAAATTAACTGTTCTCTATGCTATTTTTTGTCCTACCTATATATACAGTATATGTCTGTTCTGTCACGTTTTCAACAAGTATTGAATTGTTCAGATAACTGCCTGAATAATTTCAGTTTTAAAGTTCAAAATCTTAATACATGTTCTACAATAATGGTTCAAAGAACTGAATAATATTCTACCACTTATGATGTCACAAACTTTGATATAAGCTGCCAGCTTAGTACAAAACATAAACTTTGGCAAGATATACACCTGCGTACCTACTTTTTATTGTTAAGAAGAACTGAAGTATTTTTGTGGTATGAGATTCTAGAATGCTGCGGACTCATAACAATTACTTTGATTATTTATTTACAGATAATTCCTTTTAATCAAATGAGATGATATAAGACAGGAGTTGGATCAAATGTCTGAAGTTTGTATAAGGGTGAGATGCTTCAGGCTGCAGGCAAGGCATTTTAGCAATTTCAGGCACTTAATTAGGAATTTTTATGGCACATAGTGATTCTTAATTGTGCTGCTTCCCAAATTTTGCTTAGAATGCAGATATGTGCTCAAAAGATTAGTGATATAATTTAAAACTGGATAGTTTAAATGCCCTTAACTGGGGAAATTAGAAAAAACAAACGCTCATCTTCAGAATTAGTAAAATCAGCAGCAGTCGCCATAATATTTTTATTATGGGGTATAATTCAATATATTTGTATTGTGCAGCTTACGAAATGCCAGTGGCCTGACAGCAGCAGATCTTGCTCATACCCAGGGCTTCCAAGAATGTGCTCAGTTGCTCTTCAACCTTCAGAACTGCCCATTGAACCATTTCTATAGCAATGGCACCTTAAATGGGGTCCATCAGAGTACTAGTCAAAGAGGGCCTAGTCGAAAACGATCTTTTGAAGACATGAACAATTTTGGAATGAAGAAGGCTAGAACTGAAGGTGAGACTTTGGGGATTTGTTTCGCTCCAGTTGAAAAATGGGAATAGTAGGTGAGGTAATCCTTCTGTTTGGGGTGAGATATTATCAACACATGAATGACTTTCAGCTTTATATCTCTACTCCAGACCCCTTGAGTGATGTTGTGGATGTCTGGAGACAGTTTGGGTCTGTATGGGGACAACAGGCTCAACGGCTACGGGTATTTGGGCCTTCCAGAGATAAGGTTCTTCCATCTCTAGTTCTGGATGGTGTGGTACTATCTCAGACAGATCCAATGCGCAATCTTTGGGGTTGGGTGTCCTAGATTCACAGCTCAGTTGTGCCCATTCCTGGACTGGGAGGCCCCACTTACTTTCACCTATGTCCCACTTAGATTACTGTAATGTGCTCTAGCGTTCAGAAACTTCAATTCCTGGAAAATGTGGCTGTATGGGTAATAAATGGTGCCAGCTATGCAGTACATGTAACAACACTACTTTGAGGTGCACTGGCAGCCAATGTGTTTCAGGATGCTGGTTGTCATCTTTAAAGCCCCAGATGACTTGGGACATGGTTTCCTGAAGGACCATCTTTTTCCATATGTTTCTACTCATCCAGTCAATCCAACTGATTGGACATGCTGCAGATCCCTTCAGTCGAAGAGTGTCTACTAGTGGGAAGTAGAAGATGGTCTTTTTCTGCTGTAGACCCTGCCTTATGAAGTAGTGTCCCCTGCAGATTACAGTGGCCGCAATCCTGTCAGCTTTTTGCAAAACTTTAAAAACTTGGCTATGTATCCAAGCTTGAATGGGTTAAGCAATCATTACTTGGCTTTACTGTTACTTGGTTAATCATCACATCTGCTGTTCATACTTAACTTATATTGTGGGTTTTTATTGTTTTAATGTTTTACATTGTTTTTATACTTATATTATGGATATCTTAGTTTTAATGTTTTTTACATTGTTTTAATAGTTCTGTAATTTTAGAACTGAAAGCTTCTCAGAGACTGGTTGAGTTGGGTGGGTATAGAAATTGAATAGATAAATAAATAAAATAAACAATATTTTTGCAGTAAATCTGAAGTATGAGCTCTTGTTAAGTTGCTCTCATTCTGAAATTATCAGTACAGTCAGTATATTCAGATGACCAGCTTTGAGTAAAACACGCCATGTAAAACAGTAATTGTTTACAGCAAATAAACATACTGAGATAGGTAAAGATTTGTAATGGCCTGGGAGACAGAGTAGTACAGCCGAGATTCGAGATTGACCCTCAAGACTTTCATACCACAAACGTTCAAACATCCCCTGCCCAAAACATCAGTGTTGCCCTGTTTTTCTTAGGTGTAAAATTTTTATTTTGGATTAATAAGTTATGCACTGTTCTGAATGTTTTTTCTTAAACAGATCAACGTTTTGATGGCCTAATACCAATGACAAATGGAGGAAATGAAGAGGATGCTAACAATATGCATGTTGATAGAGAGTTTGCTCTTATATCAGGTGGGAGACAAGAGTTTCCTGTTAACCACAAGATCATTCACATGACTGAAGAAAAAAAACAGAAGAATGATTCTGTTGAACCCAAAGAGATTGAAATTTACACCGTTTCCACAATGCAAACCCCTTCTTGTTGCAAGAATCAGTATGCCTTTTATCTATAGCTTTACCTTACTGAGTGTGTCCAAACTCTTAAGCTATTTTAATGCTAAAGTACCTTAAAGCTTCCTAACTAGCATGAATATTTGTAGAAGGTGGTTGTAAGATTTTGAAAACGTTGGTTTCGGGTGTAAAATACTGCCAGTGTTGAGTTAAACATGCATGCCATGTGCCTTGATTACAGAGTATTGCTTTTTTTTAAAAAAAAAAAAAAAGAATCTTAATGGCGTGATTAACAGGTTATTTATTATGATTAAATAAAAAGCTAATTGAACTGCCTACGTAGTCATATGACCAGTTTTAGTATTTCAAATAAAGCTGTACAAATGTTAACAGTTTCGTTCCCAAGTTATTCCATATGCATTAAAACATACTTCCTTTTAGCTTCCTGCTAATGTTTAACTGAATTAATTTCAATCATTGATAGTCCAAAATTTCTATTTGGAAACTTAAAAAATGCAATCCTTATTAATTTCATTTGTAATTAATATTTCTTTTCCTTTTCAAGGGTGGGTACTTACATTTAGAATACTCTCAGTTCAAAAGAGTTCATTCATGGCCAAGCTAATCAAGTCAGCTGTATGGGTTGTGATCATATATTTGTTTTTAATTAATTCTAGGTACAAATGGGTAATAGTGTTTTCATTGTGATTATGTAGTCTGTTCTCTCCCCACCAATTTACTTTTTTTGATGGGGGAAAAATGGAAATTGGGATGGAAGGGGAAAGTATGCATGATTAAGTTCATGGCTGCAAATTGAACAATGGCTTGTTTTTCAATCATACCACTGGGGAAAAAATACATACAACTTTAATGTATGTGAAAACTGTTTGTAAACTTTTTTCTCTTTGGGGTCCATGGAGAAGACTACACCTTGATGGAATCAATGAAGTATAGTTGCTATACTAAACAAGATTCTGAATCACTATTAACATGTTGATAGTTAGCATTTTAACAGGACTTCTGTTGGTGTATAATTTTATCTGTAAATTTTAATATTTTATTTACTGATAACAATTTTCCCAATTGTTATCAGTAAATAAAATATTATGCAAATTGGATAACTAAGTCATTTTGGTATACAGTTGAAGAGATCTGAATGGTAGCTGAGTTAGAAACCCAAGCATGATTACTCAGAAGTAATCAGTGTTCAGCTAAGCCATTCAGGCAGAGAAAATTATATTGCAGATTTTTTAAAATAGAAATTAAGATTTCTGTTTTAAAGTAATTTCAATATAATGGTTTTTCTCACTTGAAATGCCTTTATGTTAGGCAAGAATTTTATATAAAGGTTAAGGAAGAAACTACCAGTATATTTTGCCTGTTGAATACCTTTCCTACAGCATTTAAAGGCAAAAGAAAAAGGGGACGGCAGAGAATGAAATGGCTGGATGGAGTCACTGAAGCAGTCGGTGTGAGCTTAAATGGACTCCAGGGGATGGTAGAGGACAGGAAGGCCTGGAGGAACATTGTTCATGGGGTCGCGATGGGTCGGACACGACTTCACAACTAACAACAACAGCATTTAAAATTTCTTCCAACTTAAACATCCAATACAGTGGAACCTCGGCTTGCAACCACAATTCATTCCGGGATTGTGGTCGTGAGCTGAAGTGTTCATAACCTGAAGCGATACTTTTGCGCATGCGCAGAAGCCAAAACGGCACAGAAAGGAAGCTTTCCACGCCATTTTTCGTTCACAAGCCGAGTTTTAGATCGGAAACCGATCCAAAACTCAACTTGATTTTTGGGTCGGAAATCTAATTGTTTGCGAACCAAGGCATTTGCAAGCCGAGGTTCCACTGTATATTAAATGCTATTTGTCTGCCTATTAGAAACTGCTAAATGAACCGGTTTACTAATCCATTAAAAACTGATTTGTAAATCAAAACAGAATTGGAATCATGAGAAACCAAAGCAGTAGACTGGTTGAATACATTGTGGCAAATGACATTAAATGATCCCATTGAGGTAAAACATTGTTATCACAAATTACTTGTGCACTTGCAGTATTAATGCTGAAAGTATTAATAAAGGTTAGCTTTTGTTCTGCTAAACAAAAAATACCCTTCTTAATAAATAGAACAAGACATTGTTTTAAATAGTGACTTAACCAAACATAAAACTACTTTTTCTGTACATTTTATTTCCTGAAAGGATGTTTTCTAGGGCTACATTAATATTTTCATGCCCTATTTATGTCCCATTAAATGTCCAATTTAAAGTATATTATATCTGTGATACAATTATTGCATTCATGATTGATTTATTGGTGTATATAAATGGCACTTTGGAATTTTGTACAGATTGTATTCTAAAGATGGTTTTGTTTTGCTTTTTATTTTAAATAAAATTGCTGATAACACGCTACATAACCATTCTTGAATTTTTACACTTTTTGTAATTGTAGGAATCCAAGAATTTTCATAATTATTGTTTACTATAGGCATATTGTAGCCTGAACTTAAAACAACCATACTATTTACAAGTTTAGTATCTATTAAACCTTATAAAACATACAATTTTATACCATTTAAAATTGCACTTAACATTACAGGTAGCCCTTGACATACAACAGTAATTCAGTCTCTCCATTATACTCCTATGTAGTGATGGCTGATTTTTTTATGACCTTTTTTGCAGCACTCATTAAGAAAATCTGTGGTTCACTATGAGTGTTGTTCTCCTCCC
>JANHFR010003880.1:41573-64235 GCA_032468015.1 Mimophis mahfalensis
GTTGTGTTTTAATGGGGTGTCTGTCCCTTTATCGAACTAATTGATCTAATCCTATTTTAATTTTTATATGTGTTTTATTGTTCACCTCACCGCCCTGAGTCCTTCGGGAGAAGGGCAGTATAAAAGTTTAGATAGATAGATAGATAGATAGATAGATAGATAGATAGATAGATAGATAGACAGATATACATACATACATACATACATACATACATACATACATACATACATACATACAGGAAATAAGTACAGATAAATAGGGACAGTAAAATGGACAGTAGGCACACGGGTGCCCTTATGCACGCCTCCTTTACGGACCTCTTAGGAATGGGGTGAGGATCTGGGTAGACAGTTTGAGGTTGAAGCTGTGAGGGTTTGAGGCTAACAATGGAGTTGGATAGAGCATTCGAGGCATTGACCACTGTTGCTGAAGTTGTATTTTCTGCAAACGAGTTTGAAGCAGTTTACCTTGAGTTTGTGTTGATTGTCTGCCTGTGTATTATTGTGGTTGAGGCTGAAGAAGTTGTTTGTTGCCTGTTGGACAGGAATATGGCTATCCACTTGTGCAGGGATCCAGAGATGCCATAAAAACTTAGTTTCAACAGTAGTTTCTTGTGCACCACTGAATCAAAGGCTTTACAGAAATCTGTAAATTGCATCTATTGCTTTACCCTGGTCAAGACATGTGGTCCAAATATTTCTACAGTGTAGAATGGGTAGGCAAACTTGGCTCTTTTATGACTTGTGGACTTCAACTCCCAGCATTCCTGAGCTAACATGACGCACGGGCCTAAAACTGACCTTGCAATGGGGTCAGGGAAGAAGGAAGAGTTTGTTCAAATCTCTATTACAAAAAGGTTGATCTGTTCTTGCTTCTTGTTTTTCAACCAATTTTCTCACATGAAAACACTTGTCTTAAAAAAAATTCTGCTGAGTGTTAGGCCCCTTGATGGGGGACTTTAACAAAATCAGTTATCAAAGCCATTACTTTCATTCCTAAATCAACAGACCCTTTAGACATTCAGTTGTGCCCTGGTTACCTTGTGGCTTGACTTGCAGTGCACTCTACCTTGGCTGCCTTTGAAGAACACCTGGAAACTCCATCTGGTCCAGAATCAATGATGTGGGCAATGATGGACAATGCCTCTGAGAGCTGTAGTGGTTGCCTGTTAGCTTCCATGTGTCGCATAGGGTCTTGTTAGTTGAGATACTCCTTATGTCCCCTAATACCAACCAGCAGAGTTGTCGCACTATAGGTTCTGAAAGTCTATCAGGAGCATGCCTTCTCTGTTGCAGGGTTTCTCTGTTGAGTTTCTACGGAACGAGGTTTCCCCCCAAGATATGGGTGACTCCCGCTCTACTGATGTTTTGGAGGTTTGAAGCATTAAGTAACAGAATAAGTTATGAAGAATAATTTTCATTTGCACAAATAGGTAACAAAATACAGTGTTTATGTTTCTAAAAAATAGAAAGTACTAACAGCCATTGAAATATACAGTACAAATGAATGAGTGATGCTATTTTGGTTGTGACTAATCTGTGTTACACATAAGACTGCTTCTCTTTTTTAAAAAGAGTCATTAAATGCATATTGCATTTTAGGAAAGCCTAAACAAAACCTTAACTTTTATTTTAAAAAAAAATCAATTTATATGCCACCCTTTTCTGGAGACTCAGGTCGGCCTAGAATTTTTTAAACACAAGTCAATGTGCTTAGCAATAGCCTTCATTCTTTAGTATATGCCAGCTTATTGGGGCTTTCTCCCCCCCACAGCGGCATTTTTACAAAGTCAGCTTATTGCCCCCAACAATCTGGGTCCTCAGTTTACCTACATCGGAAGGATGGAAGGCTGAGTCAACCTTGAGCCTGGTGAGATTCAAACTTGCCTAATTATAAGCTGCTGGCTGCTAGGCTAATTACTAACATCCTGCACCACCAGGGCTCTTTAGATCAAAGCAATAAGATACAAAACCTCCTTTAGTCTTTCCAGACCAGAAGATCCATAACCCTTACTAGACAATTGTATGTTTTCAGAGCAAAAGTTAGAAGTATTTTTTTTAAAAAAACCCACATTACTGGTAATGGGGGGGCGGGGCGGAAATTCATGAGTAAATCACTTGAAATGGACTTTAGGAATAAGTAGTGGCAAGGATGGTGATAGAATATGACCCATAGCTGATTTGCAATATTGGACTTTATGAAATCCCAATCTCAGTTAACTGGGTAGTTGTGCATTCTATTATAGAAAGCCTGACTTTATGGGGATACAACTCAATGGAATATACTTTTGTCAACCTTGTTCAACTTCCTCCAAAGAGCACTATGATCCAGTTCACACAACACATTACAGTAGGCTAATACGTGGTTGCTGGATTTGTATAAAACACAGTCTTAGGAACCCAGCCAATGTGATTATGTTTCAGGCAGTTGGATTAATTCAGACAACAATGTTTTGATCATGACATTACTTCACATACTACCAATGTTCCTTTGCTTTTTCATGAGGCTAAAACAAATGGAATTCAGTTCAGGTAAGCACTTCATATTGTTTGCTGGGTTTATCAGACATTCTAGTAAATGATAAAGTGATGCTTTGGGTTTAGGTTTAACTGTTTCTACAAATCAGACATTCTAATCGGTGTAGTATAATTTATGTCTTGGAAAAGGTCAATTATAATTTATTTAAAAATCATGGTTAAAAAAACATGGATTAGAGCCAGATGTGCCACTTGGATCAGTGGGTTCTATACATCAGAATAAATAGAATTAAATATGGGAAAACAGGATTTTAAGTCCAGATACTATCAAAATGTGTGAAAAGCAATTTGAAATCAGCCCACCATTGTATTTATTACTGCCAGTCAATACCTGACAAAATACTGTCAAGATGGTGAGAAACTTAAAAGCTGGAGTCAATTAGCATTTATAAAGTGACTAGTAGAACAGCATAAAGATTGGCCTTGAATCAATGCCACATTCCATGCATTTTTAAAAATGTAAGCAAGTCTGAGTTATTGCTATGAGGGGCAACAACTTGCCTTGGGAAAAAGAGATGAAGTTTATGGCAATTTCAGATTCATAGCAGATTTGGCAGGAAATAACAGTTTAACAGCTGAATACAAGTGATACTGTAATTTGCTGTCTTTCACTATGAAGAATTCAGGATATACGAGATTATCTAACTAGATTCCACATAAATGCTTAATTTTAGTAAGCTTGAGATACCGTGATCTTTCAACTTACTAAGATTTACTAAACCTTAACATTTACTAAAATTTTAAGTCATCGGTTCTCTGCTATTTTCACAGGCTGTGTATTTTATATCATTGGTTTATTGCCATTTTTCTCCTGATAGTGCAAGGCAATGTACATACCAATTTTTTTCATTTTCATTTCAACAACTATTACAAGAATTCTGCGATGGAGGAGAGGCTAGGAGTGTGCCAGGTCCCTAAATTACCCAGTGAGCTTTGTGGCCAATTGAATATTTCTGCCTGCTTTGTTGAATATCTTTAGCAAAAACATGGCCTCTTGAAAAGCTTTGTCTTGGACATACTCATAAAATGGCTTCTGTCGAGGACAAGGATAATTCTTCATCTGACAACACAAAATGATGGGGTTAAGTTTATCCTTGCAGAATGTGGCCTTCCACTTCCATTTTGTTTCAACAATTAATTTTATTTCTATTTGGATAGATTATGTTGTATTAATATGTAGTAATGCACGTGAAGATAGTTTTATTAAAGCCAATGACCCGGTCATTATTACAGTATCCTTTTTATTTAGATGAGCTGCAACATATTTAACAATCAGCTTGCTTGTTAGACTGAGAGAAATACTGATATTAAAACATTTGATGCCTCGTTTAGCAAAAGTATATTTCTTGTCTAATGACCAATTTAGATTTTATTTCCATATTATCAATGAAAATGAAAGTACCATAATAATGACTACATTTGATCGTTATTTAAATTATGGTTATCAGGAAAAATATAATAAAAAGCCTAGCCTTTGCCTCAAAAACTTTAGAGAGTTGACAGTTGTGGTAACAAAGACACAGTGATTTCCTATGAACATAAAGAAATGAAAACACAGCATTGTGTTTAGACAAGTGTTTTTCAAACTTGACAACTGCAAGTTGTGTAGATTTCAACTTCCAGAATTTCCCAGCCAGCAATTCTAAGAATTGAAGCCCACACATCTTAAAATTGCCACTTGTAAAAAACACTGGTTTAGACAATACTCATGATAAAAACAATATGGAATCAAATATATTTACTGGAATAAAATCTACAAGAATTTGAATTTTACTGAACAAAAATACTTTGAAAGAGGCAATGTCAGAAGAATTGCTGGCTTATCCATTGTGCCAGGAAAAAGATCAAAGAACAATTACTTCTATATGATATGGAACCAAACATGTTTCCACAATGAAAAAATAATACAACCATTTGCCAGTTATTATTCCAAATTACATAGTGAATAGAAAACTGATACAGAAAAGTCTGAAAAATGTTATTCACAGAATTTGCAGGATGACTAAAGAAGTAGTTTATCAAGGCATAACTGAGGAGGAAATTGAAGATTCAATATAAAAAAAACTTGAAACTGAGTGAAGCTCTAGCACATGCAATATACCACTCTATAAGACTTATCAAGAAATTCTGGCTAAACCTTTAACTCAAGTCATGAATGAGATTCAGGAATATGAAGTTCCTTTGTCAGAGAAAAGCAGTTTTGTTTCTTTGATTTACTCAGTACTGTTTAAAGAAAGGGGGAAAATTCAACTTGCTCTGACTCACATAGACCTATTTCTTTCTTTGAACACATGAAGTTGTTCATAGCACTACTTGCTAAGAGAATCAATGGTTTTTAAAACTAGAATGATGCATCCTGATTAGTCTTCATTTGTCCTGAAGAGATGAAAAACAATATTATACATATTTTGCATGTTATTGACATGCATTAAACATTAAAAAGAGCTGTAATCGTTCTTGATGCAGAAAAATCTTTGATAATGTGAACTGTTTCTTTATATTTCTAAGAACCCTGCCCATAGAAAAACCCATCCACACTCGCTGCCTACTCACTTACCTTGTTCATATGTTCTTCAAGTCCCAAAGTCATATGATGAAAACAGATGGTTCAAGTGAAGTCCAAATATTTCAGTGGCCTAAAATGCATTAAAATTGCACTGCAGGATGTACAAAATGTCAAGTTTCTCCCTAAAGAAATGTCAGGTTTCTTTCTAAATACCACAGTTGAATGCTTGTAGGGATGGTCAGAACAAATGACCGCACTCATAGATTCTGCTTGAATGCTATAAAGTGTATTGTAAGCCGCCCTGAGTCTTTGGAGAAGGGCGGCATATAAATAGAAATAAAAAAGAATAATAAAAAAAGAATGCTTGGACTGTTGCTAAATTTGGGGCTCATGTTCTAAAGGCTACAGTCTGGGAGCCATCTAAAATGTGCTGAAATTGTACAGTTAGTCCCTGTTGAACAACCATTCATTCAATAACTCTTTGGAGTTATGATGGGACTCCACAAGGGGGTTTCATATCGAGAAGGACTCCTGTATTTTTACCAAAAAAACTACATGGATGGAAAATATAAAATAATTGCCAAATAAAGGCCCCTCAGGCTGCTCAATGTGCTGGTAAGGGAGAACAGAGAATGTTTTAGAGCACTAAGGGTGTTTATGACATGGTTAGATTACAGTCTTTGTGATGTCTAGTTGCTTCTGTTGCCGTAAAGGAAAGGAAAATCTGAAGCTGAATATACAGTTACAGTGGTAACACAGAACCTAATACTGTAAGCATGAACATAGGAAAGCTTAACACAGTGTAATATAAAATGAAATGTTTCAAGAGGTTGTAAGCTGCCCTGAGTCTCTGGAGAAGGGCGGTATATAAATGGAATATTAAAAAAATGATTAGGATTGTATACTTCATCCAGAATATCACACTGTTTATTACTCAGGATATAGGAGCACAGTGGTTTATGAGGTTAGAATGCTGAGCTGACTATTAGCAGATTCATGTTTGAGACCCATTGCTGCCATAGGGCAGGGTGAGCTCCCATCCCATGCTCCAGCTCCTGCCAACCAGCAGTTCAAAAGCAAGCAACCATGAGTAGATAAATGAGTATTAATTTGGCAGTCAACTTCACAGGGACATGAAAGGAGTCCCTAACTGGGTATCCCCCAGGCAACAGTCCTGTCATCCACAAATCCTTTCACCATGGAAGCACTTTGGTGCTTCTGACATAGAAGTATTAGTATCGCTCTGGATATGAAAAACAAAGAAATAACTGTGTTGCTTTCAGAATTTAAAAAAAAAAAGGTATAATAAGAACAATACTTGGCTACAACTGAATATTGTCAACTGGATTTAATAGACAACCCTTTAAAATAACAATCATTCAGGTTTGCGCTCCAACTATAAACACTACTATAGAAGAGGAGTATTATGAGTATTATGATCAAGTTCATAAAATTGCTCTCAAGATAGTCTGCTTGTGATTGGAGACTGGCATGCCAAAGTTGGAAATATTAAAGAGGAAAATGTAATTGGATTGTATGAAACAGGAAGACCAGCTAAACAATTGCTGCTATTCGCATTATTTCTTCAAGTTAACATTGGCTTCAAATAACCAAAACAATGCCTCTGTATGCGAGTATAAATCAGATGGAGTATAAATCAAATTAACTATATAATTTCTGAAAGGAGGAGTTCAATTATAGCATCAAAGATATGGCCAGCTGCTGGCTGTGGAACTGCTCATATGCAAACTCCAAGCTAGATTAAAGAAAAAGAAAGCATATACATACCATTTTCAAGGAGAACATTGGGAATTGGTTTGAAACCCTGACCCTCATTGACACAGATTTAAAGGAATCATAGAGCAGACTTAAATATATTGTGAAGGATGAAGGTAAAAAGAGACTGCCAAAAAAAAAAAAAAAAAACAACCCAAGAAAGAAAAGCCCAGAAGAAAGGAAACTGAATGTCAGAACAAACCATAAAAATCATCAAGAAGAGGAAAGAAGTCATGGCCAAGAAAAACAAAAATCTCAGAAAGGAACTGAACAAAGAGTTTTGGAGAGCTGCTAAAAAAGACAAGAAGCAGTATTACAACAACATCTGTAAAGACATTGAAGATAAAAATAGACATAGAAGAACAAGGAACATCTTTCAAAAGTTCTCTGAACTCTGAAGAGGTTCAAACCTTGAACTGGTATAGTAAAGGAGGTAAATACTGGCTTATTTATAATTCTGTTAATTATATCAACATGCTTATAATTACCAACCCTCGTATTTAATTCATGTGATTTTTCTCCGCCTAATTTCTACCTCCTATTTCTAACCACTTTTTAAATAAGTATAAAAAATTCAATATTAGTACAGTTGGATATAGTTAATTTTGTGTAATGATAATGACAATAATATAACATAACAATAATAATGAATAAATAATTGCTTATCCATTTTAGTGAAATTTCCTTAAATAATTGGTCTTTTATACAATACTTTTAGATTTCTAACTTCTGTTTCTGTTAGCCATTGATAAAACAAATGCCATGTTACGAAGTATTCAAAATCTTCTCCTTAATTTAAAGTGTTCTAATCTATCCATTGCTGCACATTCTAATATTTTTTAAATTACATTTTCATCTATAGGTATCTCTTCATTTTTCCACTGTTGTGCAAACACAATTCTAGCTGCTGTTAACATGTGTAAAATTAAATATGTATTGTATTCCCTTTATTATATTTATCTGGGTACCAACAAAAATATTTCTGGTTTTAAATCTATATGTGGTATTTTTTTCAACCATGACACTAGTAACTCTTGAATAGCTACTTGGCTTGAGTACAAGCTGAGCCCAATACTGAACCTAATTCATATATTCCTATTTTTTAAACTGAGGAATAAATTTCAGAAAAATATTTCAGTATTGCTCTGTGAATGTGCCTATGAATTCCATTCTTAATCTAACTTCTTAGAAGATTTTGTACTGTATCTTTTTTTGCACTATATATATATATATCTGCATAAGGTTGTAAAAAGCTTCAGTACATTTTTAAGATGAAAAGTCTAAAAAGCTTAGGCAACTAAACATGGCTTCCCCTGGCTTCTCTCTCTCGGCTATAGAGAGAGCATTCCAATGGTCCAGGTAAGACCTGGGCTAATGTAAAGTAGTCTTGGCTAGGAAAGATCTTTGTGCCAATACTGGCACAAAATAACAAACTCCCTTGGTTTGTTAATTGTATTTCCATTTTAAGTGTTTATTTTTCAATTAATTAATTGTAATTATGAAAATATCAGCTTATATCTTGCTTTATATATAGCCATTCTCTTTCCCTCTACATGGGGCTCCCCTTGAAGAGCACCCGGAAGCTCCAACTGGTTAAGAATGCGGCCGCTCGGGTTATTTATGGGATGCCTCTGCATGCCGATGTGACACCTCTCCTGCGCGACTTGCATTTGGATACTACAGTTGGTCCAGAATGCGACTGCGCAAGCTGTTGTGGGTGCACCAAGGTACACCCACATTACACCAATCCTCCGTGAGCTGCACTGGTTGCCCATTGGTCTCCGGACACAATTCAAGGTGTTGGTCATTACCTATAAAGCCCTATATGGCTTAGGGCCAGGCTACTTGCGAGACCACCTTCTGCCATGTACCTCTCTACAACCGGTGAGATCTCACAGGGTGGGCCTTCTCCGGGTCCCATCAGCTAAGCAATGCCGGCTGGCGGGCCCCAGGGATGGGCCTTCTCTGTGGCTGCTCCAGCAAGCTGGAACTGATTAGCCCCTGAGGTCCGGACCATCCCTACCCTGTTGGCCTTCCAAAAAGCAGTGAAATCTTGACTTTTCCGGCAGGCCTGGGGCTGTTGAATTCACTGATTGAGACTCAGCGAGATCTGGCCAAATGGTATGTGTGAGTTGTGTTGTTTTAATTGTTTTAATTTTTAATTTTTTTATTGTATTGTTGGATATCTCTGTGAGCCTCCCAGAGTCCTTCGGGAGTGGGTGGCATACAAATCCAACTAATAAATAAATCCAACTAATAATAAATAAATATAATGTGTAATCTTTTTTAAGGGTAACATCTTTCATGTGTTACAGTGTAACATCTTTCATTTTTGAATCCACTTTCAGCTCAGTCTCAGTCTTGTCTGGTGAAACTTGTTCCTCTTCCATAACATCTTTTAAACACTAACTATAGTGTCAGACACTCTTAAAAGTAACTGAATATTACTGATCTCCACTCCTCACCGCTTTCTTTGCTTGCCAGCCTTCATGCCCACCCCAGTCACATGACCACTTAGCCACATCCACCCAGTCACATGACCACCAAGCCATGACCACCCAGTCACATGGCCACCAAACCAAGCCACACCCACAGAACTGCTTGTTAAAAAATTTGAATCTCACCACTGGTTAAGGTACCATTGCTCAGAAAGGTGGAAGGAAAGAGCAGAAGATGATGACCAGCAGTAAAATAGATGGACTTAGTCACAGTGGCAACAAGTGCACCACTGGAAAAACCTGAAAGAGCAAGTGTAGATGGTCACGGAGAAAATTTACGTGGTTGCTAAATGTTGACACTGTCATAGTGGCACATAATCAATCAATCATTTTCTTTGAAAAATCCATATATAGGATGCAGTGCGCACATTTGCAGAAGAAACTTCTGTTGGATCAGAACTACTACTTTTAGGACATGGTATGTAATTTATGGCAGTCCAAAGACTGGCTGTGTTTGCTGGAAGTTGTTCTTCAGAAGGAGACGCACAGCTCCCCAATTCTGTGTCATGAGACGGCTGATTCTGGATTAATGGAGGCAGTTCTCAGGAGTACAGACAAGGTTAGAAAAACATTAGCTATGAGCTTATGAACTTTAATTACATAACTTTTCCATTATGGAAAATAACACAAATGTAGCAATTACCCGTGAACTAAAAAAAGGGAGGGAGGGGTCAGTGCAGAAGTCATAGGTAAGTTGTTATATTTGTTAAAGGATTGGAGTTGTCTGCTTCTTTGTAACATGTTATTTGGTTTTCCTTTTAACATGTCCTAACAACTTCAGTAAAGAAACTTGTAGAGTTTCTTCTACAAGAGGAGACTAAACACATACAAGTAAGTTCTGAATACAGCTGGTATTTACATCTCTCAATGTTTTATGTGGTTTTAAATTACCTTCTATAATTCATGTTTTTGCTGCCATGAAATTTCAACAGGCAATTTACATGTGTCCCTAATGAAGAGAAATAGAACATTTAGTATGACAGCCCTTGATAAATTGTTAAGCGCCTGTGCCTCACATTCTGAAAGAAACATGGCATTTTTAAAATTACTTGAAGCTGAATTTGTAAACTACCCAACGAAAGTTAGATTGCAAGTCAGATGATCTGATTTTGTTTATTGAGCCATGTCTTCAGCCACGAAGCCTCCCAAGTGTGAAGGTTACATTGCCAAAGGAAGACTGGGCCACAGAGCTTCAAAAGAGCATTGATGTGTTGCTGTTGTATATCAAGCGGTGGTGTCATATTTTGTTTTCATCATACAAAAAACATTGGTCATTCCAGATTTCAGCAACATGCGAAGCCTTAGCACTGGTAAATAAGCTATGCATAATAATGGATAAGAGGATGGTACAAATATTCTAGAAAGCACTTTTCTATACTTGCGTGCATTTTGCTGAAACAGCTACAGTGGAAATATTTGACAAAAAGACAAAACACTTAGATGGTCAATAGTGTCCCAACACAGAGATGAAACAATGAAGATTGATTAATTTAGCTTGTGAGTGTTTGATTTCCAAAAGTGGTAGGTCCAAGTACATAGAAATGTGATTAATTAAATTAAATTAAATTGAATTCAAAATCTCGTCACGGCAATTCATATTAGAGAAGGCTTTCAATCCCACCCCTTTGCAGTTGCTTCTGCTGTCATTTCCCAATCATGTTCTGCTCTAGGATGTTTCTAACAAATTGGTCATAGATCAAATGACATCAGGATCCATGTCAGCATAGCATATACAATACTGTGTGTGCTTTCCCCCACCTAACTACTAATATAGGCTTTTACTCTTTGTGTTTGGATAATGTTCTTGTGTCCTTGTTTACTAATTTCTTACAAACTCTCTAATAGAATCCACAGTCCACAGAATGGTGGTGAAACCATATGCTTGGCACAGGGACTTTTCCTGTGATGATCAAGTGTGTATTTCTGTGGCTTTCTCAAAGACTGGTGAGAACACCCACCAAGTTTATTGCTCTTGACCTGCAGTGCAGTGATTATAGGACTAATGGTCATATTGGTAGAGGTCAAATCCTTTATTCCTAAGGTCAGTGACAAGAATGCTGTAATGCCATCAATTTATTTGAAAGGCAATTCAAATAAAAACAACTAAAATTGTATAAATAAAATAATGAGTTATTAAAAGAAATCTAAAAAGGCAATTAATTGACTGTTTCTAAAATTATTAGGCAAATGGCTAGGAAACAGCTAAGAGAGAGATGCTATTTACATTGTAATGTAATAGTTAATCATTTTTAAGTTGTTTAAGAATCAGTTGTAAGTAAATGTGCAAGTTTAAATCAATACACATTGAATTGATATATATTGTTGCAGACAATAAAAAAATAACATAACTATTTTTAAATGTTTTCTTATAATAGCCACACACAAAAAATCTTAAAAGAAAGAATGACGCAATCTTTCAGCCAGAGTTACTGGGAGTCAGGCAGCATATAAATTTAAATAATAATAATAATACAGTAATGAAAAATTCAGTTTAGTCTAGTGGTTTAGGTGCTTGCCTAGAAACCAGGAAACTGGGCCTTCCTTGGGTGTGAAAGTTAGCTGGGTGACTTTGGGGTAGTCAGATTCTCAAGTAAACCCATTTCACAGAATTGTTGTTATCGGGAAAATAAGAGGCAGGAGTAAGAGATATGGTCACTGCCCTGAGCTAGATAGTTAAGATGTAAAAATATTTTAAAATTCCCTTTTTACTCCTATGAGTGTTATGTGTCTTCTTCAATTTCAGGTCCTCAAGTAGAGGCCTGGGAGTTTGAAGATGCTGCGCAATATCTTAACTGTTTCTAGCACTACACTTATTTGGCAGAGTGTCCTAATATTGTTCCTGGGATCTGTTGGAGCAACTCCCCTACTTAAAAGTCACTGCTCCAAGTGCTGTTTACCATCACTGGGACCACTTGGACTCCACTTTCCACATCCTCTCCATTCACATTATCCAGTTCCTCCTTCAGGCCTCAATCCTTCTCTATCTTCTCATACTCCTTCTTCTGGATGTTGTTGTCACTTGTCACTCTCTATTGCCACAGCTGTCTTCTGCCCTTGTCTACTATCACAAAGTCTGGTTGATTGGCCAGTAACTACCTGTTCATCTGGATCTGGAAGTCCCAAAGGATCTTAGCCTTCTTATTCTCTATGACCTTCTGTGGAATTTTCCATTTGGACTTGGCAGGATCTAACCCACATACTAGGCTGATGTTCCTGTATATAATGCTAGCTATTTGGTTGTCATTCAGTGTATGCTGTTCCTGCCTGTATCTTATACCCTGTCACTATGTGTTGAACTATCTCTAAGGCAAAGTCCTCACTTTGGATCCTGTCTAGTGTGTTAGACCCTGGCTTCTATGGATCTGGTGCTTACTGCTTGTTTTTGTGCTGCTACAGTGCCTCTGTGCTGTATCTTAGTCCAGCTCTTTCCAGCCACTGGTAGGATTTCCCATTGTCCACCATCTCGGCTATCTTTTGATGGTCCATTCCACACAAGGCCGCCTCTTGCTATGGCACTGACTCTGCTTGATCATCCTCAATTCTCTTCTGCTGCCTCAGGCATTCTCTCAACAGTTCATCCTTAGTTACCATTTTACTGATATACTCCTGGATGCCCTGGGTTTCATCCAAACACTGGCTTCAAGACTCCACTTGCTCTCTTTCCAACTGATGTACTCTCTGGGAATTGAGCTTGAGGCAGAAACTTCCAAACATTGTGATGAGCTTCCAGGCTTTTACATCAGCAGCTTCCATGCCCTCGTTTAGCCAGCATAGTATTCTGGCAGGTTGCCTGATTACTGGCAGGACATACATGTCGATGGTGCAAATCTTGTTCTTCCCATTGGATTGACTCTCTAGGACCTGCTTTATCTGGTGGTGGTACTTGGATGTTGTTGACATCCTTGCTCCTTCACTAATGTTCCCCTGAAACTGTATGTTGCTTTGCAGCCCACTGAGTGTAGGTAGGTAGTTGTGTGTGTGTGTATTTAAAAGTGGATAAAATATTAATAATAATATAATAATGCAATCACCTGGAGAATACCAGTGGTGGTCAAGCAAAATTTAGTTATACTCCTGAAAATTTTGAGGACTTTTGAGACATTGAATTTACACAATTGGGAAAAATAGGATCAATTTTGCAGTGCCTGGCAATTGAAAGAGATGTGATTACATCTTTGCATCAATTAGAGTAAAAGTAATGAAGGAAACTATATACTACTGAATGGATTTCTCCCTGTGTATATAGACATAGACTGTCTTGTATGGGCATTACACTTGCTGTTTAATTTTCTAGAATTGCTAAAAGCAAGATATCAATTCTGATCAATCTAAAAGCTGGTATGTGTTTTGGGCACAGGCTGTTAAAGAGCTACCTGGCTTGGAATGGTCTCTCTACATACCTACATGATTGATTTTTGAAGTAAAGGTTAGTTTTTTCTGTAGATCAAGACTGAGAATCCACTATTTGTCTCTGCCTGAATTTAACCAAATAAGATCAAATACTATGTTGAGTATCTGCAAAATCTTAAATTGGAAAATATTTCAGTTAGCATCAAGGGAATCAAATTATCCTGCTGGGTCAAGTCAAAGGGTTTTAAATTAAAACAAAAAACAAAAGAAAGAACAAATCCCGTATTTAATCTAGCAGAAATGCTTTTAGGCCAATAGCGAAATTAAATTTGCTTCTAGTGTTAATAATAAGAAATTGGAAATGCAACTGGGCGTGCACTGCAAGTACCTTTGGAACCTGATTGCACAGTTGCTACAATGAACTGCATCAGAGAAGCAAGCTTTCTGGGATGGGCAGAAAAGCAAAAGAGCATGAAGGTCAAGAAAAACCTCATTTAGTAAGCATATAGAAGACTGTGATCCAAGAAATCAGGACAATGAAGAAACTTCAGTGCCAGTGGAAACAGGAATCCATGACAGGCTGTTCCTCTAGACCACGGCTGTCCAACT
The DNA here is from genome assembly GCA_032468015.1 of Mimophis mahfalensis. Classification (NCBI taxonomy): domain Eukaryota; kingdom Metazoa; phylum Chordata; class Lepidosauria; order Squamata; genus Mimophis; species Mimophis mahfalensis. Next base: position 55,851 of record JANHFR010003880.1, read on the forward strand.
CATGGCCCATGGGCCAGATGCATCATGTGCTGGCTGCGCCTATGCCTGGTTTAGCGAAGGGGAAAAAAGTCCCGATATGTCACATGATACTGCTGTGACGATGGGAGTTTGACACCTCTGCTCTAGACTAATGTCTCTCAACCTCAGCAACCTTGAGGTGAGGACTTCAGCTCCCCAGAATTCCCAGTACTGAAGTTCACACCTGAAATTGAGAAACACGGTTTTAGAGAATGACTGCCAGTCACCTGAGAAAACCATGCCACAGAAGAACATTGGGACAACAAAATCAAAGAGAAAGAAGAGGTATGTGATGGTGTTCAGTGTTTTTCTGCAAAGGATAACTGAACAGTTATATGCACACTCAATATTACAAAATTTTCTTTTAAAACAAGACAAATAACTATTTACAAAGCATCAATCGTAATCTATTACGACTCAATATGACATTGTGCCCTTACAGTGTATAGGATGGCAGAAGGAGCACCGAGCCTATTTAAACCCATTGACAAGGATCTTTTCATTTGTTCAGGTGAGAATGAATGACAAAAAAAATCCTGAAAGGAATTTCTGGAGACAGTGAGACTTTGGATGGGAAAGTGAAGGAAATAGGAGCAAATAGATTTTTCATCGATGTTTCAACTTCAGGGTCAACGTGCAAGAAAACACAATCCGGGAAGTCAAAATCTGGCTACTCAAATAGTGTCACCAGGGATCTTAACAATGGTTTGTGCCTGTGTTTCTCAACCTCTGCAACATTAAGATGCATTCTGGGAGTTGACGTCCACACATCTTAACATTGGAGAAGTTGAGAAACAGTGGTCTATGCCAGGGGTCTGCAAACTTAAACACTCCAAGAGCCATTTGGACCCCTTTCCCACAGAAAAGAAAACACCGGGAACCGATAATTTAACAACCGGTATGACTGGGTGGGCATGGCCAACTCACATCACTTATTCCCACGCAGTTGCCTCCTGCTCTGGAATATAGAGTGAGACGCCATCCCACACCATCACCCTTACTTTCTCAGGCAAGGCGAGGAGTGATGGGGAGGGGAGGGCAGCGGAGAGCAGGGGCCAATCAGTGGTGGGATCAGCCGACAGGGACCCGCAGCAGAGGGCTGAAAGAGCCACATGTGGCTTCAGAGCCACAGTTTGCTGACCCCTGGTCTATGCTATGAAAGATTCCTAGAAGAAACATCTTACCAAAAAAAAAAAAAAAAGCAAGTAAGGAAGTACTTAGCAGCTGCCTCACAAACTTCCATTAGAATGGTATAAAATTAGAACAGGAAGACTGAAAAAGCTCAGAACCAAATATGTGGCTGCTGTATGGACAAAGACCAAGAAAGCAGAACACAAGAGGAAAGCAATAGAATAGGCAGAATGAAAACTTGGGAGTTTTGCAGAAGACAAGGGTGCTAGGTGGTACTCAAATTTTTAAATGTGGCTACACCGATGCAAAAAGGATTGTGGGACATACACAGAGAACTAGAGATCTTAATTTAAGAAGATAAACATGTTACAGGCAATCTTGGAACTTGAAAGAATGATACTGAGGAGTTGAAAAACTACAATTGATTCAAAAGGATCATTTAATTTTTCTATAGGGCTGGCCATCTCAGAGTCCGAAGAGACAGGTGCATATACTTCTCATAATTTAAAGAAAAATATGCATAAAATTCAGATATCAGAGCATGGCAACCATGTTGAGAATATTTGGGTAACAATAAATAAGAGAAACAAAAACCACTTTCATTATAGATCATCAGGGAAGGCAGAAGATACAAATAGTATCTTTCCGCATCAGATTATTAGTCTTTCAAAGAGACAAGCAATAGTAATGAGGATTTCAATTATGCTGGGGATGTAACTCCGGAAAAAGTCAGAAGTTTAATTTTTTTTCTCTTACTGACTTTTGTCAGAAGGCAGATGAAAAAACAAAGGGGTCTCTATCCTGAATCTAAACATCACCAACAGGGAAGAACTGGTTGAAGAAATGTTTCCTGGAGGAAAGTAATTGTGTCATCCTTGAATTTATGATAGCTAGAGGGTGGATGAAGATCATGTTTTTATATTCTACAAAAAGCCTCATGTCTGTTTCCAATCTTCAACTGGGTGAAACTGGAAGCTATTAAGGCAATTATTGAAACAAGATAACTCAAATAGGCAATCTTTTAGAATGCTGGGACCCAAGACACATCAGGAAATAAAGTTTGAGAAAGTTTGTGGCCGCTTTAGAACTGCTATATGGTTATGGTCAGGTAATTCTTGTTCTCATGCTCCGACAGCTTCCCAGAAGTCATTGTGATTAGACATTTCCTGCAACCTTTCCATTAGAAAGGTTTTGCTTGTGGGAAACTTGTAGGGAGAAAATCAATGGAGAAGCTGGAAGGGAAGGGTCCCAAGTTGCCTAAATCTCCCCACCCCTTTCCCAGTTCTTCTATGCGCATGCCAGCCACTCGGACAACCACTCACTCACTCCCCCACCCAGCAGCAGCCAGTTACTACCTGTTGATTTCAGGTTTGTAACTTCTGGTTGACTTCGTGACCCTCATTTACGTCAGTGGGAAAACTGGTATGAAGTCCAAACTCAGGATGTGACAGGAAGGAAGGAAGGAGGGAAGGAGAAAAAGAAATAAGACTTCCAATGCTTCCTCCCAGTTTCCCACAAGAAACTCAATGGGGAAGCTGACAGGAAGTCACTCCTACTGTTGCTCTTTTTTTTTTTTTTTGGCCTGCCCATGGTTTCTCTATTTAGGTAAGGAAATCTCTCTGAAGTGATGACCCAATGGGTCATGGGTTGTCCATATCTGTGTGTCTGTAGGCAGAAAAACCCTGGCAGAAGATGGATGTGTGCCCACTGACATCTTGGAAATTAGTGTTGGATTATTTAAGAAAATATGCACTTTTCTTTATAGGACTATATTGGTCATTTATAAAGCATTTAAATTTTTCTAAATGTAGAGATTAAAATATGTTCACAATCCAGCACATTCAAGATTAAAGGAACAACAAAAGGGAAAAGAAAAGTAACACAGGTGTGAATTGGATTATTCAATTTAATTTATTCCTTAATATCACAACTGTACAACTTTCATACATACAGAAGGAAATGCGTATTGACTACACCATGGCATGTAGATGCATTTCCAATTATAATACAGTTAACTGCAACTCCACTTGAAAATGTACATTTGTACAACTTATACAAAGTAAAGACTGCTACACTATTATTCTGTGACAGTATAAAGCCTTGATTTATGTTAAGTTTCACTACTAAACCATTTTCTGGTTAAATACAAAATATACTAAATCATTTTTAAAAGGCCTTTCTGGTAGTTGGCCAGTATATAAAATATGTTGTGTAAAATTTAACCATCTGCATTTTAAAAAATAAGCTTGTAACATGTTGAGAGCTATTAAGAGTGACACATTTAACAGGAGCCATGCTGTAACTTCTTTTCCTTTGCTATTTCATCAGTCACCATCAGAAAAGTTCACCCTGATATAAACATCTGTCTTAGAAACCAAAACCCACTGAAAGCAATGGTCTTTAATGTAAGATGTTTTAATAGGGTGTATGGTGGTATCTCAGAGTTTTGAATTATTTTCAACTGAAACAGAGAACATATACTTTCAAGTAAATAGCCACAAGACCAATTCAGAGTGAAGTGTGCTTAAACCTAACTAAAATAAAGTGGTTTAAACACCCTGGGCTCTTCATTTGGATTTATTTTTAGTTGAACTTGCAAGGTAATGCTGCTTTATTGAAAGTACAGAATAATTTTCTGGAAAAACAAGAACACGTTCTTCTATAAAGAAGAATGGAAAATGTTTTTCAAGTTTCCATCTACATTTTCATTGGTGAAGTCTTAGCAGTTTGTGAAAATGTTTCTTATAAGATGAACCTGAATATTACATGTTAACATTATTATTTTGCTCTATGTCTTGACTGACAGTTGATATTTTTTTTTTTTTTGCTAACAACTGTATCAAGGGAAAAAACCCAAACATTTTTCCAATTGCCATTCCTATGACAAGAATGGTTTGATGTATAACCTCCTTTAAAAATATACATTTTACAATCCTGCAACCTTAACAAAAAGGTGAGACAGGAAATAAATATCAGTTCTCAGGGCTTTATTTGCTTCTGATCTAGAAACTACCTGTTGTAAGCTCTTTCTTTTTTAGATTTCTCCAGGGCTTTGTCCATCGTTTTCTCATTTTCTCCTCTACATTTGGGACAGTACCACTTGCCTTTGGGTTTATGATTGAGTTCCACACAAGAGAAGTGAAACCATTCAATTGGGCATTCATCATTGTCACAGCCTATCATTTCTCCATACGAGACCTGGTTGCACAAACAATAGGTTGGTTCATTGGGATCAATGGGCAGGTCTGCAGGGGAAGCCTCCCTCTCTGCTTTGGTCTTAGACCTCTTCTTTTTCTTGGAAGTTTTTGCTTTCTTCTCCTTTGGCGTTCCTGAAGTGATGTCATCATGATCATGATTATTAGAAGCATTCTCACGGTTTTCATTATTTCTCTGCCTCCTGGATCGCTTATTGTTGGGCTTTTCTGCCTGAGTCAGTATTTCATTCTTTGATTTATCTTGATTAGCCTTACCACTATTTCCAGTAATGTCATTAGTCTCTTGGCAGGTTTCAAATAATTCTACATGACTATCAACTTGTCTAGTTCTGTTCTCGACCAGTTCTACCATTTGGCTGACAATCTGAATCTTTTCATCTCCCAGTTCTTGACTTCGAATCAGGGCCCTCTGTATACAATGTAATAATCTTCTCTTCTGTACTGCATCTGTTTCCCGTTTGAATTTTTCATAATAGTCATCGAGTTCTTTTAAGATCTCTGTAAAGAAAGAAAAAGATTGTCATTTGTCAGTTTTGTACACAACACAGAAATGTTTATGCTTCATCAAACAGGTTTGCTGAAATAAAAAACTCCCAAAACCTTTCATCATGTAACTTGCTCCAGCTTTAAGTGCCACTATTTGGAAAAAGACATGTTATTTCTTCTAACTCGAGCTTGACAGCTGCTGATTTCATGAACATCTTTTTGGTTTTTCTAGCAACAGTACAGAAGTGGGTTTTTTGTGCTTTCTTCCAGAATGATTTTTTATGAATTTCATATCTAGCCTATAGTTCTTGTACTGTATTACTTAGAAGTCTCATATTCAGATAATTGATTAGCATATGGCATTGTCAGGACACCACAATATTATTGCAGAGTAGTAGTTTCAGTGGCAAGGTACTAGATCTATTGTAGGAAATACTTGCACGCTCCCCAAGGTGTGCCACAGGATGGTGAGCTGGCCTCACACTAGAAAGAAAGATGAGTGGCTTATCCTGCAGTGTCTTCTCTCCCACCATGCAAATGAATGCCACAGCCACGAAGGTTCAGAGCTAGCAGGAATCTGCTGCAGAGCATCAACTCATCATTTCTCACCAGTCGTACCTATTTATCTACTTGCACAGAAGTAAGTAGAAGTCACTGAGCCATCACACCTCTTCACATTCAGATGCTGACCAAGCGCAAACCTGTTTACTTTTCCATCCCAGACAAAATCATCCAGAGACTGTGGCATACTGAGATATAAACTGGAGCCTGGGGATAAAAATATTGTTGGTATCAAAAAATTACTGTTCATAAGCAAATAAAATAAGTGTTTCCTTGTTTCTACTAAACTTGTTGCTTCAAGATTTTACTCAGAGGCTCTACTTCAAGTCACCATGACTATTGAGAGGTATATTTCTGTGCGTATAACACAAAAAAGGTAAAACTGACTTGAGCTTCTTGGTCACTCCATGGACATGTATTTTTTTTTAAAAGCATAACAGAAACAGTTTACAACTGTTTTCTTTCGTTTCTTTTTTGGGGGTAGAGGTTTTCCCAGTATTGGAAATTTCCTGGTGGCCTCCCATCAAATTTCCACTCAATATACTAAGTAGTGTAGCTTTCAAAATCAGCAAGGTTGGTGAGGTACTGCCACCTAGCTGAGCCGTTAATATATTAGCCTCTAAATGTAATATGTAATGTAAATTGTGCAATTTATTATCTATCCTTCTGTTGATTATATGCAGCGCAGTTTAGGGCCGCCGTTTTTACTCTAAAATCCGAGCTGCCTTTCGAACTATTTTGTAAGCCATCTTGAGGAAATGCATGGATTTTCAAGGCCGGAATATGTCCGTCTCTTTTAAATCAAGAGGGGGAAAAGCAGAGAAAAAAAAATACAATGTGTATTTCGTGTAATTTACATGCAAAAATCCACCCCGCTGACTTTCTTTCTCCAACGTAACCAGGGCCAGTCTTGGAACTGAGGCGACCTCTCCCCGCTCCGTGATGGCCGTTCATTCCGTCCCGGCCTTTATTTCGGACCAGAGCTTCAAGGGGTCTTCTACGAGCGAAACGAGAAAAATTTGGGCAAAAGGGAAGAGAGGAAAAATGGATTTGCCCCAACGCCTCTCTGCTTCGGGAAAAAGAAAAGCCGTTGCTGGGCAGCGTAGCGCGTCCCTCCCTCAGCCCCAAGTCCGGGCCAGAGCCGTAAGTAAATCAACGCGCCGGGAGGGGGAGACGGGGGACGAAAGAGAGTAGGCCCCGCCCCCACCTCCCTTCCAGGGCAGCAGCCAATTTGGCGGATAAAGGGGCGGGGCCACCCCAGAGCACAAGAGGCCTTCCCGCACCGTCTCTGAGGGGTGGAGCAGAACCAGCAGAGCGCGCGCAGGGAGCGGGAAAACAAGGTCCCTCAGGTCCCGCCCCGTCGCCGGGAGTGTGCGCTCGCGTCCGCTCCCCCATTCGAAAAATACCTAGTTCGTCCCAGCTGCCTCTCTTATCCTCAGCCAATCAGAAGTGCCTCCCTTGCCTCTTTCCCTCCCTCGTCTCCTTTTCAGGCAACGAAGCCACTCCCTCCCCATCCCTCCCACAGGATGCGATTTCGAGGACCATTGTTCTTAGAAGGGAAGTGGCGGTAGGCGTTGAGTGCGTGTAGATCTGTTTTTCTCTTTACGTCTGTCTTTAATAGAACGTACGCGAAGAGTAGGAACCGTCCAATCACAGTCTGGCAACTCCCACCAAAGCCCGCCTGGATCGAAACCGTCCAATTAGAATAAGGAATTATACCAATAGCCCACCTTCTAGCTAAAAAGTATTCTCACCAATCAGAAGGGAAAGCCCCAAACCAACCTCCACCTCCTTCACTGCTACTGTTCCAATCAGGTCCCGAGGACGGGCCGACGGTAGCCTTCATCTTCCACATCAACCCATTAGTCACCGCACGCCTTCAACTCTTCCTTCAAACTAGCAAGCCAATCAATCGCAGAGGTGCAGCCGGGGCAGTTCGAACTATTAGAAGAAACCTCCGCCCTGCCGCTTCACACCCCTCCCCCGCGCCATCCTCCACCCTCCGGTCCTGTCAGCGTCACTACGAAGCGAGAATCGGTAGAGAATTTAGGGGGTACGAATCATTGAGCAACAGGGCGGGGTCAAAGCGGCTTCCTGAGGGAAGTTCCACCAATAATGGCAAAGGAGGCGTGGCGAGCACAATCGGGGAATGACGAGGAGCTATAAAAGCTCTGTGACGGCGCTTTTCACTCTCTTCCTTTAGAGCTCAAGCGCAGAGGCGTCTCCCTTTAGCGCAATCGAGTGTTCACCGCGGGTTGAAATGCCCGCCCTTGTCCTTCAACCCTCCTCTCTTCCGTATCACCCCTCCTCAAACAGCCCTCCATACCCGCAAGTTCACGCTCGTCTCTTTCCCTTCTCCCTCGCCTTTCTTACACTCTCTGTCGCTTGCTCTCTCTCTCTCTTTTTTTTGGCGCGTCTTAGAGACGACACACAAGTCCTCACCACATAACAAATACTTGCTGGTACTATCCTACTCCTCAGTAATCGCCGAAAACCCGAGACGGCTCCCCATCTCCCTCACAGGCGGAAAAGGGGAGTTTGAACGTGCCAGGGGGACTCCAGTGTCACCTCCACTAGCAGCCGTCGTCGCACTCTTTTCGCCGCTCTCCACCCCTTTTACCCCTCACGGCAGCCGGTGACAAAGGACTTCTCCGGCTCTTTAACTCCGACCACCATTTCCCGGGTTGCGGAGTGCGAGGCGGAGAGAAGGACCCAGCCTCCCTCCCGCTGTAAAGAGCTGCAAAACGCGGCAGGAGTTTGGCAAGGGAGAGGCCCTCCGCACATCCCCAGCCCACACGAGATTTATATAATCGGTTCCCATCACTTTCCGCTCCTTCGTCCCTGCAGGATTCGGGCGAGAGCTGCCCGTTTTGAAAGCAAACCCCATTGAAGAAGAAAAAAAAAGAGGGAACGAAGGCTACAAGCCCAGCCCACCCCTCGCACACTCCAGCTAATCCACCCCCCCCCCCCCAAA
>JANHFR010003880.1:120985-131557 GCA_032468015.1 Mimophis mahfalensis
CCTATTTTTCTACTTGCATTTTTACATGCTTTCAAACTGCTAGGTTGGCAGAAGCTGGGACAAGTAACGGGAGCTCAATCCGTTATGCCGTGCCTAGGATTCAAACCACCAAGCTGCCAACCTTTCTGACTGACAAGCTCAGCGTTTTAGCCACTGAGCCACTGTGTCCCTTATAGATAAGATACATTATCTATATTCCTTATCCAGGAAAGGAAAGAAAGTGTTAAAATCCAGCAGGGGGTTAGGGTAAATCAGCCTTCAACCAATCAGTTAACTTTTAAAAATAAGAATCAATTAAAAAAAAAACCTCTGAATGCAGTTAAAAGCCAAGGCACGATTTTAAAAACCAAACAGCTAAGAGGAAACAGGGACACAGACTTTCTGACTACTTCTGCCAGGAACTGCAACCTCCAGAATTCCTCTTCCCAGGAGTGTCCAAGAGTCCTCTTGGGTCATTCCTAGTGCCCCCCCACTCAATCTAGGGAGGTGGCTGCTAAGGAACCCGCTTTGACAGCAAAATTAGTTTCAGCAGGAAAGCAAATCCCTGCACCGCTCAGCACATTATATTGGAGGACACTCTCTACGACAGATATTATCTAATTGCACATGAAAGTTACAGTAGTACCTAAATTTGTAAATAAAATGGGTTCTGTTTCTTGGGGGGGGGAAGCCATATATTGTATTATTGTTATTATTGATTGAAATAAGCATGTGTATGATCTTGTATTCTTGAATGGTTACTTTGGGTTTCCTATATATGGTGCGATTCTTGCAGAATCACCGAGGTTACTTCTACAAGTTGTAGTAAAACAAGAAGCAGGGGGGAAAAACCATTTTTGTCCCTAGTGCAGTAATTTTTCAAACTAGGCAACGTTAAAATGTATGGACTTCAACTCCCAGAATTCCGCAGCCATTTTTATTTTTATTTTTTGGGATTAGTAGAAACTGGATAAATTGGAAGATCATAAATAAGCAGAAGACTCAAAAGTATTTTATGAAATAGTTCTCACTATTTGTCTGAGATATTAAGAAATATATTGTATTATGCTTTTAATTAACTTACTGATCTAACCTTTTGATATTAGGATAAGCCTGATTCATGGTTTGCATTGAAAATGGAGGAAGATACTCTTTCCCAGGGAATAATTTGAAGATAAATTGATATGGGCCTCAGAACCCAGGAGATTAATCTGTTAAAATTTGATGTTATTAAGATTTAAGCATACTTTAGACTTCTCAAGGAGTCCCATGACTGTTAAGCTAATGACATAGCTAAGTCACATTAAGAGATGTTTGATGGAATAGCAATAACTCAGAATCTGAAATGCTGGCAAGTACGGCATATGACTAAGCATTTGCATTTAATCTGTCTTAATTAAATTCTCTTTTGGTACAGTACTTGAGACTCAGTTTTTTTTTACAACTTACCATAATTATCATTGTTTACATTTCACCTTTTTTTTTGCAAATATCAATTGAGGCACACATCTTTAACCTAATGTTTTTGTGTATGTCTGTGTGTCTGTGTGTCTGTGTACCTAGATATAAATCTCCCTCATGTCCATGTTCCATGTCTCAGATTGAGTAGTTGCAGCTCCGCAAAACCTCATCTTATAAGAAATGTAGTCTTCAAATGCAGTAAAACTGTAATAATAATAATTTGTATAACTATGTCATTTACTGACATACTTATTGAGAGTTAAAGGGGAGTCCGACTTTTACTTAATTTGGGATTTATGGAATAAGTGGCTCGAGGATAGGAAGATTAGGATAGAAGGTACTTAGTTTTTTTAACCCTATCTTATTGTACTCGCTTAGGCATAATTGATGTGTTGCGTTTAGGAATATTTGATGTTTGTTTTGGTTTATATTATTGTGTATATTTTTCTGTTTTCAAACTGTTTAATTTTCAGTAAAGGTTATTTTTTTAAAAAAATCTCATTTACAAAATAAAAAATATTTTCTTGAAGTAATTGATCATTTTATTCAAGTATTTATCAACAATAGTGTCTAGCTATATAGTACAAAATTATAGCTGCCACCTTGTGGTGATTTGACTGAACTTAAATCACTTCCAGAAGCATTTTGTCTACACTTTGACTCAACAAATACTACTGATACCTGTTAAAACCACACAAGACAGAGGTTATCTAATTGAACTTAAATAATTTCCAGTAACATTTTTTTCTATGCTTACTTTGGCATTCACTCTGGTTCAGTGAATTGTGATCCTCATTTCCTGCAAACCATTCAGTCAATCAGTTTGTTGTTGTACTGCAGCCATTTATGTTTTCATGATTATTGTCCAATTTGTTTGGGAACCCTGGCCCTATATGCAGCTTCAGAGGATGCTTTGAAACAGCACAGCAATCCAGGGCTGGAAAGGACCTCAGAAGTCATCTAGTCCAACCCCCTGCTCCAGCAGGACACCTTATATCATCTTGGTTATTTTGGTGCCTCTAACACAGAGGACAAATTCCCAGAAACCCCCAGGCATTGCCAACCTCTCCCCACTAGTAAAAAAAAAACACTAGAGTAAAAACTTCATGCAATATTAAAAAGAATAGAAAAAGGGGGCTGCTGTGTGTTGTTTAATGGACTCCTAAACTGGCCACACCCACCCAGTCACATGACCACCTAGCCACGCTCACCAAGCCACACCCACAGAACCAGTAGTAAAAAAAATTGAATCTCACTACTGGTCCTGATCTATAGCTTGTTGTATAAATTAATTACTATGCTTTCCCAACAAAATCTGATTAAACCAAGCACATTCTCAAATTTCTCACCTGTATGTTTTTTGATAAGGAAACATTGAAAAGTCCTTAAACTTTAATAGAAGAAAAGTACTAGCATGTTGACTTTTGTAACACTGTATTTTTATTTTTATTTTTAAAAAAAGAATTCATCTTCACTCATAGACAAAGTTAACTTACCTTGGAAGGGAATGAAGATAACTTTTTGGAGTATGAATATGCTGTAAGATTGGAAAACTTTTTGAAGATAATCTCCTGTATGTCTTTGATAATAATTTCAAAGGAAATTACAGGTGGATTTCTGTAAAAGGAGATGTTAAAATTATATGCATACATTCAAAATAGAATATCCTCAAGAATTGATCTAAGAATTAAAAAGAACAAATTGGATACAGAGTTCCAATCTTGCTTAGGAGGCTATCCTGCTGGCCTAGAGCTACTTGTTGGTTGACATGATACATTAACTAATAAACAGATTATCTTCTTGTACAGCCCTTCAATGGAAGATAAAGACCAAATGTTCTGGAATGATAAGGACAGGAAATTTAGCCTCTTTGCTTTCATTGCCCACTTCAGCGAACTATTCTTCTTACAGGACTCCTTTTTGAGGTCCAGCATAGCTACATTTGCTTTGACTCTCAACCTTTCCTGCCACAGTTGTTAAGTGAATCATTGGAGGTGTTAAGTTAGTAATGTGGTTGTTAAGTGAATCTGGCTCCCCCATTGACTGATCACATGGCGCCAGGGACACTGCAACTATCAAAAATATGAGTCAGTTGCCAAGTGTCTGAATTTTGATCACATGACCACAGTGATGGTTGTAAGTGTCATAAATGGTCATAAGTCATTTTTTTCAGTGCTGTTGTAACTTCAGTCACTAAATGAAGTGGTTGAGGACTACCTGTAACGTAAATATAGTTTAAAACCACAAGGCGTAATAATTTGCATTGGTCAAATTCCATTTAAATATTGCATCCAGATCCTGGGTATCAGATTTTAAGAAAATTTCCAAAAAACTGGAATGGATACAAAGAAAGCCAAGACCAGGGGATTCAAAATTAAATGTACAAGACTGAGGAAGTGTGTATATTTGGTCATGAGAAACAACAATTGAAGGGAAACGTGATAACATTCTTTAATTACCTTTGGGAGTATCTCATACAAGAATGTCAAGATCTATTCTCTATTGTCCTAGAGTGTAGGAACAAAGAACCATGGTTACAGAAAAGGAAGTTTTGACTAAATTTTAGGATAAACTTCCTTACTATAAGAACAGTTTGACAGTGGAACTAATTATTCAAAGGGATACACTCTCTTCAATGAATGTTTTCTGCAATACTGGAAGCAAGACAGCCATCTTTCTTGGATGCCTTGATTTTTATTCTGTCAAAAAACAGAATTTAGAAATCAGTGCCCTAAACAGCCTTTTTCAACTAGCCAATCTTGTAAGAGACAAATACAAATAAGTTTTAATTGAAAGGGGGAAAAAAAAGAAAATATCCCCTCATAACTTCCAGTGAAAATGGATAAAAATATTGTGCAGAGCTGATGATGACTGAAAAAGTTCTTCAGCAGAAAATATATAAAAGAAAACAAAGATTCTAGGGAGAATATTTCATCCTGCAATTAATATGTGAAGATATTTCAAGTTACATAAAACATATAGTTATTACAGTAATCTTGTACTGGCAAATAAGCCTCAGAGAAAATAAAGGTTTAGTAACAATATAGATAGAAAAATTAAGATTGACATTCTAATTAGTGCTTTGTAAATTATTTCCAAGAAAATTTAAAAAGAGCAGCATAGCTTGTCCCCATTACCTAATGCAGGTAAAGGAGAATTTTGAAAATGTAGTAAAGAAAAGGTCTGGTGAAAGTTTCACTCAATGTGTGATGTGGGGCACCTCTTACAGAAGAAGCGAATTTAAACTCTGATGATGTTCAGCTCTCTGTGAATGTGGGGTGGAGGCCAGCTTAATCACTACATCTTTGAAGCTGTTCTACCTTTGAAGCTATCCTTACCACACACAGGATTCATACTATACAAACATATATTCTCTTTCATGATTATCCATGATTCATACATCTATTGGAACTGTCCTTTCTGATCTTGTTTCAAATTACATTTTCCTCACATCAAGATGGCTGGGATTGGTTTGTTTCTGCACTACTGTAGAAATAAACGATTTGGTGCCATCCAAAAAATACATAGCCTGAAAGGACATGCAGCTCAGTAGTTAAAATTCATGGAGTGGCAATACCTTTTGTTGTCCTAGGAACAGTAAGTTCACATCTTTTAGCTGGATAATGAAAATGAAATACTTCTGCTCCACTGGAATAATTTTAGCCTAATTCTTCCATCAGACAAAATCCCCCACAAACAAACAAATGAAAAACTCACAGGGGAAACTGCAGTCTTAAAGAGGATCATTTGAGGAAGAGATTAAAACAGCATTACACAAGTGATTCAGATGTAGATTGTTCTGGAGAAGACGGTGTGCAATGATGTCCTTCTCCAGCTCTTGGTGATCAGAAACCATTGTGCTAGAGCAGAAATCTGGAATCACTAGCATGTACATGCTACTGAAACAGCAACGCCTACGCTGGTTTGGCCATGCTGTGAGAATGGACAATGGTTGGATTCCAAAAGATCTCCTGTATGGAGAATTAGTGCAGGGAAGGCACCCATTAGGGAGACCACAGCTGCGATATAAGGATATTTGCAAGAGGGATCTGAAGACCTTGGGAATTAGCCTAAACAGATGGGAAACCCTGACTTCTGAGTGAACAGCTTGGAGGCAGGCTGTGTGGCACTGCCTCTCCCAATTCAAAGAGACGTTTGCTCAAGAGACTGAGGTAAAGAGACAGTCCCGACACCAGCAAAATCAGGAAGCTAGACAGGGGACAGACTGTCTTTGCCCTCAGTGTGGAAGGGATTGTCACTCTCGAATTGGCCCATACTAGACACTGTTCCAGAACCTCAATTCAGAGCATGATAGCATAGTCTTTTGAGACTGAAGGATGCCATTACAGAGCAGAAAATGCTTGTAAAGACTATGGTGTACCCTCTTCTGTATACCCTCTTCTTTAACACAAACAAGAAGATGGCATACAGGACAGGAGGTGGAGAATTTCTGAATCAAACTTGGACCTCTGAAGCTCTGAAGGTTATTCTTGTATGTTTGAAATGCAAATAATTACAAAAAAGTCATCAATGTGATGTCTTGATCTAAATAAAATGAATCTTATCTTACAGGTACCTTCTTTCTAACTCCATTGAACTCAGGGATAGCCGATCAGGGACATTTCTGAAAACTAAAACTAAAAGTCTGATGAATTAGATATCTTATAGGATATCAGAACTGATTAATGGAGAGGATAGATGACAGTAGAATTCAACTCCAGAAGATCAGAATAACTGCACTAAGCTATAGACCATATGTGTGATGCAGGGTTTGGCCCAGCAATTACCCAATTTCCAAAGAAAATATAGCTGAAGATGTCAACCATAGAAAACTCTGGAAAAAGATGGTTGCCAGATATTTTTCTCCCCGTAGTGGACAAGATGAAATATATTTATAATAATGACATTTTATAAATGAATTTTAAAAAAAGACAGAAAACCTGCAGAGAAATGTCACTGAGAGAACAATAGCTCTAGATCGAGGATAGACTTCTGAATTCAACCAAGCAATGTACCACTGACGTAAAACTTTTTTGAAACTCTCATTATTACATATGTCTATTTCCTAGAAAGGACAGGACCCAGGATAAATTCTGCAATGCATAAATCCTGATAAATATAGATACCTCAGAAGGATAGAAGACTGAGTCAACCTTGAACCTGGTAAGATTTGAACTGCCAAATTGCTGACAGCTGGCAGTCAGCAGAAGTAGCCTGCAGTACTGCACTCCAACCCCTGCACCACTGTGGCTCATGATCCTTAATAAAATTATTGGGGGGTGGGGGGAACTATACTTAAGGAAGAAGACTAAGTCAGGCTCAAGCAACAAGCCAGTCAGACAATTCCTGTTGCAGTCAATAGATCAACACTCAATTGATCTGAAAAAAATAGTAGATTCTGTACTTGTGGGGAAAATGCTAAGAAGCAGCAGCAGCAGTTAAGGCTCTTGTATAGAATGTTAATTTAAACTGAGAGAATTGTGCTTTGTCAGTTGGGTGTTGTGTTTCTGCCCCAAATCAACATATCATAGATCTTCAACCAGTATTGCTGGCAAGATTTTTATGTGGGTTTTCGTTGGGAGAGACTGACCCCATTTTGCCTGCTCTAATATGATTATGCATACTTCAGGATATTTCTGGATGCTGCCAACAGTGAACTTGCTGTAGTACTGCCATTATCTCACAACACTTTGATTACTGATTAGGACTTTGTGGATACTGAAGCAACACTGATAAAGATTAACACTTCCAGTCTCTCCTTGCAGCCCAGGTGATAGGTTGCAGATGAAACCAAAGGGTATATTTATTTATTTATTTATTTATTTATATTTTATTTTTATTTCTATTTGTATGCCGCCCTTCTCCGAAGACTCAGGGTGGCTTACAGTGCATTTTTAGCAATTGTTAGATGGAAAGGATAGATGCTCTTTGCAATGCCTATGGTGCCCCAGACCTGTCTCTCTATTTCTGAACATGGACCAGCCAATTTTCTGGTTTACAATAAATCTGGAAACCTGGCTATTAAATATCCTAATGGATGAGTGGGTGGCACATAGTAAAGTTTAGGTACAATAGGAGGGAGTCCCCTTGGTCTACTGTCTAAGCTTGCTTCTGATTAACTCCATATTCTCCTGATATTTACATGTCAGCCAAGATATTTTTGTACAAGGGATTTACCAGTGCTCCAGAAAAATCAATAGATCCATATTCAGAAACAGCTGGATGACTGGCCATTGTGCTGCTGACTTCTCTCTCACCCAGATACTTTGAAAAGTGGCTTCAGTTCCCTTCCCTGGATTTTCACCTCAGTTGCCCAAGATTGGTTTAGTGTACATACGAGAGCAGCACTTGTGATTTTTCCAGTGGCTCATGATGCTGTGGGAGACAGAACACAGCAAGAGGAACCTATAGTCATATTTCTCCACTTGTTGTACATTAAAACCAAATAGCAAGAATCACTCTCTGATCTCACTACAGAAATGGTATGAAGCATAAGGACTGCAGGAATGTACTTTAATGTAGTGTGAAAAGAAGCCCTCTGTCTTTACGTATGTGTGTGACAAAAAGCACTGAATTAATGGGGGATAACTATATCAGAAGAATCAAGAAGCAGCAAAGAACAGATTAATCTGATGTTAGGTTACTAACAAGACTAAGATGCCACATTTAAAACTAGCTTCTTGTTATCTTTTCTTCACCCATCATTCAGTATGTTTATCACACATTATTCCTAGACCTCAGCAGTATTATTCTGCCTCATTTCCCCTGCCTCCTTAGATTTGTGTAACATTGCCTTAAATTATTGCTGACATAAATCACTATCCTATAACAGCAGAAGTCAATCTGATCGCTTTAAAAAGAAATCCTTCTACACGATAGTAGACATTTGTGGGAATTGAATTTCAGAAAGGAAATGTGAAGTAGCAGTAAAACAATGTTGTGCTGATTGTTGGGCTTAATACCTGGGAGGATCCAGGAAAAGATAATAAGCAACAGATCTGCAAATGCCTAAAATCAAGCCAAGTTAAAACCAGAAGCCAACATGGATTTGTCAAAAACAGATCATGCCAAATAAATCTTACTTCACAAAAAATAAGACGGAATGAGTTGAAGCATCCAAAGCCGTTTTGGCCCATTTTGAAGCTGCACAGGAATTTTTGGCTAGGTTAGTGACTGCGGATGAAACCTGGCTCCAGTTCTATGATCTTGAAACCAAGGAACAGTCAAAGGAATGGCACCACAGTGGGTCCTTGTGGCTGAAGAAGTTCCAAACCCAGAAATGGGCCAAATAGGTCATGGCATCCATTTTCTAGGGAAAAGGCAGTATTTTATTGGTGGACTACCTACCTCAGGGCTCTAGTATCACTGGACAGTATTATGCTAACTTCCTGGACCAGCTGTGGGAGGCAATTAAGACGAAAGTTGACCAAAGGGATCCCTTTTTTGCAGGACAATGCACCTGTGCACACAGTTGTTAAATTTGGTAAGATATGCACGTGCAGCGAACCAGTTGTTAGACCGGTACAAATCCATCCCTGGTAAAATTATACTATCGCTAAAAAAAAATGTCCCAGGAATTTCTTTTGCTGCCTAACCCAGTGGGACATTTGACATTAGGCCTCTGTTCTCCAGTTCTTTTTCTTCCATTACTGTTATTATATCTTTATTTTGTACAATTTAGGGCAGCTTAGTGCTCCCACATTCTACTTTTTCCAAAACAACAGCTTTATAAGATGGGTTGGGCTAAAAGAAGATGACTGCCCCAGTCACCCAGCCAGCTTTCATCCTCTGATTATTAACTGTATAAATAAACCTTTACATTGACTGTTCTTGCTAGCTTCCTTGATGGGACCTAAAAATGACTGCTTATTATTCCAAGAGTATCTCTCCCCCATAAACGTACTATTCCTTACTCCTCCTCCCTGAACAGTTATGCTGCTCGAAATAGAAATTAGATATTTAGCTACAGAGACCATCTGATTTCTGCATTTCAGAAATTCGCAACCTGCTGTTCTTCCACATAGCTCACTGCAGGAGGCTGACAATGCTTAGATGCTGGGTATAAAGTGATTTCTCAAGGAAGAAAGAGGAGACAAAATGTGGAGAACCTATCATTATCTTGAGGGATAATGAGTTTTTCATTGGAAGGACCATCTCCAAAAAACTGTCTGAAGGAGACCTACCCACTGGTAACTACCGTTGCCTTCAAGTCACTATGTATAGTAGTAATCTGTTTATTGTGTCATCATGAATGTTTGCTTGAGAAAAATAATGTTTAGGCAATTGGCATTCTTTGAGATGATAATTTCTGACATCTGCAATCTGTTCCCCTACTGGATTGCTTATTTTGGAAATGATCTCCAAAATAGCAATTGTCAAGATAATTTTTCATTGCTAATACATCAACAGTATGTTAATGCCTAACGATTAAAATAAATAGAATTGGAAAAAGAATTGAATACAGGACTTTGCTATTGCTGTGGTATGATATGCCATACACTAAATAAATAAATAGGAGTTTGTGAAAGAAATTCATGTTTGACTATAGTACATTGAATTCATATGCCATATGATTTTTTTTTTCAAATTTTGTAATACCCTATGCTCCTAAAAGGATACCTGAATTGGTGTGACACCTTGCCCCTGCTCCACAAATAAAGCTAACTCTCTTATTAGGATAAGGGTTAGATTTTTAAAAATCACTTAATCAAAGTTGTATTCCGACTGAGGCTTACTTTTATCTGACACATTGCTCCTTTTTATGTTTATCTTACTTCCTAGCCATTTTGAAAGGATAGAGATGTAAAGCAATAGAAAACCATACTCCACTAATGCCTACTATCTGCACAGGTAGTCCTCAACCTATGACACCTGAGTCCAGAATTACAGTTCTAAATTGTGCTGGTTGTTAAGCATGTGATTGTACCCAATTTGTGGTGATGGTGAAGTGAATGTAGCACTCATAAAACAAACATAGCAATTATTAAGCAAACACACTTGGTGGTGCAGCAAGACTAAAGTGCTGCTATGTAGCACTTAGCTGCCAGCTGCCTGAAATTAGGGTGAGTTCAAATCTCACCAGGCTCAAGGTTGACTCAGCCTTCCATCCTTCCGAGGTAGGTAAATTGAGGA
>JANHFR010003881.1:75596-87439 GCA_032468015.1 Mimophis mahfalensis
CCCTCCCTCTCCCCACTTCTGTATAAGATCTGTTATTAATAATGGTCTTTCACTGAAATGAAATTCTTATTATATTATGCTTTGGGGTTTCATTTTGTTACAGTTTGGAATGCTTCTGTTATTAAAGTAGAACAAACATCTCACTTTTAATTTGTGATGTAGTTTTATTGTTCTTAGCACCCCATAAAGATTAATACACTATGATGGAATATTTTATATTCTGCAAGTGTCCTATAATGCAACTGAACATATAATTTCTCAGAAATGAGTTTCACTGAATTCAGTAAGCAGATACATATTTTCATCCAATATATTTTGAACTTCCTCATTAACAGTGAATATTTAATCTTGTTATGTAAAAATCTTTCATGAATTGCTAGTTTGTGAAATGTGGTACTAGATAAAGTGCTGACATTAATTTAAATCCAAATTCCCTGGTATACAACTATGTAGATTTGAAACACTTATGTATTATACTTTTAGAATAGATCCAAATTTGCACATCATGCTAAATTGTAATGAGGTTCACGTCGATTTTGTGAGGTGTGAACACCTACTTCTTTTAGTATATCTTAACAAGGCTACTATATCTTCTTCAGCAAATAAAGTTTAAAATCTGGCTTAATTATGTATGACTTCAACCAGTGAGAGTTCAATATCTTCTTTCCCAAAATATAGGCAATGGCTGCAGCCTTAGATGTTCATGTATCATGCCAAGCAACATTTTTGTTTTACACAAGCAAATATCTATTTAATTTTCTCACATGCAAAGGTAAAGTTCCACAAGATTAAAAAAAAAAAATTAGGAAAGAATTAGCATGCCAGGATAATCTACTTCTATTTACGTTTAATTGATTACTTTTTATTTGGAGCAGAAGAACCAGGTATTCTAAACAGTATCAGTATTAATACTATTTCAATAGGTATATGCAAATTTTATTTTCTTTTAACCTTGAATGTCTTGATTAGATGGCACCCTAGAGTTATTTATTTGTGCTGTTCTACTCAAATACATTTCTATGTTCAGAATGACTTAGGATCTTTTTTCTGGAAAATATATATATATATTTGCTTTTGTTCTTGCTGAAGACTTATGCTTAATGCACAGTAGTGTGCTTAGAAATGTATACTGAATGATCCACTACTGAACAAAATTTTGGTGGCATTCAATATTTGGTAGTTGTGAACAATATATGCGATGAGGACAGGTGTATTCTCCTATATATGCCTAGCACAATCATTTTTCCTCCAATTTGCTGAATAGCTGTCAGTATCAGATGGAGCTGGGCATGGAGAGTCTTTTGAAATCCTCAACCAAATTTTGGGAGACACTTGCACAATCTTTCTTCATATTATGTTTATCATGATTGCATAACATTTTGGATTGCAAAGCACTCAGGAGTTTGAACATCACATTTTATGGGAATTCCTTGAAACAACGGTGTCCTTTTCTGTACATACTCAAAACAATTCTAATCTGAGGTTTATGCTTGAACACTCACATACCCTGAAACATGCTTTGCCTTCAAATCTAAAGCATTATTTATATTCCCATAGCTCATCAAGCATATATCCGGTAGGCTGATATATAAATAACAAAAATGGGGGAAATGGCAGGCATTTTCTTCTAATCACACGCACTCTATCTCACATTATTTTTGTATCTTGCTGAGGCAGTGTGCTACACTGTCAAGGTTTGTCAGTATAATAGTGGTGCAATTCTCACCAAAATCACTGTGCTCACAAAATAGTTGGTCTTGAATTGTTTTACAACAGTCCTTTTTTCTTTAGACATAAATCAGAAACAGGAATTGCGCTGAGCATAAACTCCTTTTGCAGAAACCCAGGTATAATTTTTCTGATTTCTTTTTGTTTTCTTCTACATGCTGGACAAAAATCCCAGAGTGCTACTAATTCCCCAAGAATAGAATATGGATATAAAAGTCAATCAAATTCCAACGAAGCACTAGGGACATTTCTCATTTGTTGGAAATAGAAAATGACAAAGAAAGCAAACAGTCATATGTGTCTGTTATCTTGTAAAAAATAATTGGCTCATTAATCCTGCCTATACAAATGTAATTATATCATAGAGGCTAAATATAAGAATTTTCTTCTTAGTGTGCTTCATGTTAACCACAGTCTTGCAGGCATTCTGTATTAGGAAATAATCAGTAATAGTATAAACACCTTGGGAAGCTCCAATAGAAATACAGTACTTCAAGGACCCTCTAAAACAGGGGTATCAAACTCAATTTCATTGTGGGCCACATCAGGGTTATGTTTCACCTTGGGGGACTGGGGTGGGCATGGCAAGCTTGATGTCACCCAGGTCAGGGGTCCTGTGATGACCTGAGCACTCTGCCAGAGAAAACGGGCTCCTGAGCACCATTTTCAGCTGTGACTGTAGGGAATGGATCTAGTCCAATAACCCTTGTGTGCCAGGCTGGGTGTAGGATCAGGAGTTGGGCATTTCAAATAACAGTGACAGCCTCCTGCAACCCTCTACCAGTAAAACAGAGCTCAGGTGGGCTGCAATGTGGCCCTCCTGAGCTCTGTTTTGTTGGCAGAGGTACTATGGCCCAATTCTTCACTGTTTCCAGGGTGGCCCCATGGGCCAGATCTAAGTACCTACGAGCCAGATGCAGCCTATGGGCTTTGAGTTCAACACCTTGGCTCCAAAAAGATGCAAATGACCAGCTGTCTGCAAGGAATATAAATCTTTCACTTGCCACTGTCCTGCCAGAGCAGAAGCTTCTTGGATGAGAAGCAAAATGTCTTCAAAAGAAAAAAAAATCAAGAAAGTCCGGTTGCTTCCTGAAAAAAGCACCTTTGGGACAACCATGACCTGGATAACTGAGAATCTCTACAGACCACTGAGAACACATAATTTTTATGAATTGGCACCTTCTCATCACTATAACATACTGTAGATAATAAGAGTCCTGACTGTTTAATATTTACATTTCCTGTACAATTCATAAATGGAACATTTTCAAAAAAATGAAATACAGGCTTCTTATATTTTACAATTGTAAATGAAATTAATAAAATAGAAATAATGATTAGCAAAGCCATCCAACAAAAAATATATCTGATTCAACTGTCAAATGCTGTGATCCAAAGATTGAAGCTGCTTTGTTATGCTGATGTGATATAAACCTACTTCTAAACTGAATGAATGCTTATTTTCAGATAGTTCAGACATAACCTGTTTCAAGCATTATTGTTATATGATCATCATCATCATAAATATTACTATATACTTGCTTGTACTTACATCCTATTCTGAAAACATCTATTGTTGAGTAAATTAAACACATTAATATTTCAGTTGCTATTTTTAAAAACATTGAAATAAAACTGAACCATATGTCTACATTAAACTCTTTAATTTGCCATTTTAGATCCATTTTGTTAGGAATCATGACCCACCATCTGCCAGTTTAGATCCCTTGCATAAAATCCCTGCCAAAAAGAATGGTTGCATTATGGAGATGGCCCATATGCTTGTACATATAAATAAGTCTGGGGTCCAATCTTTGTCATGCCCTTGAAAGGATCTTACGTATCAAAGAACATATAGCTACTACTCCACAGTAGACAATAGGAACCTGGCAAATACCACCATGAATTTAAATTCAGCAAACAAAAATGGTAAGGCCCAATTCAGATTTGAGCTAGATGTGATAAGAGAATAAAGTACATGCTGCAATGGAAAGAATCAGAATAATTGCAGGTACTTCCCAGTTTTTCATTAGAAAACAATGAAAAAGGCAGGATTTTTCCATAAAGTCATAAAGTCTCAGCCAACTGGAATGAGCTCCTGCTAGAGGTCTGGACTGCCACCGACTTGAGAGACTTTCGGCATGCCCTTAAGACCCATCTTTTTCATCTTGCTGGTCTGTTCCCATAAAAAGGTTTTAATTGGTTTTAATTGTTTGATTGTAAATTTTAAAATTGTGGGGTTAAATTATTTAATAGAGTTTTAACTTTTATATTGTGTGATTTTAACTTGCCCTGTAAACCGCCCTGAGTCCCTCAGGAGAAGGGCAGTATAGAAATGTAATAAACAAACAAACAAACAAACAAAAGAAATAATCTCTTCAGATGTTTCGTTTCTTTGACTTGATTTGCTAAATTAACACCTTTCTTACAACTAATAATTCAAGGTTAGAAAATGGATTATTTCTCTCTAATTAGCTGATAGATCACCAAATATATTCAGAAAGATGGGTAAATTTGTTTAATTGTCTAGTGATCTGGCTAAATAAATATCTTCATTATATGAGCAGGTGTCTTATACCATATGCTATATTGTATGGAATATTTATTTACGTTAGGATTATTATATATGCAGTAGTATTAGACCTCAGATATTTTTGCTATTCTTTATGGGGTTCTTGTGTGCAACTTTGTTGGCTGAAACTAAAGTTCATTGATATTACCCTAGTCACTCATTTGCAGAACAGCCTCATGAATTTAATAGTTACTTTTACATAATTCAATAAGTAAATATTCTAAATAAATAAATAAATAAATAAATAAATAAATAAATATTCCCACCGCCCGGTCCGCTCACATAGGGAGGGCCTTCTCCGGGTGCTGTCGGCTGTAGAATGTTGCCGGGCGGTGCCTAGGGAAAGAGCTTTCTCCATAGGAGCTCCCACCTGGTGGAATCAGCTTCCGTTGGACCTATGTACAGCTCCTGACCTCCGCTCCTTTCGAAAGGAGCTGAAGACCTGGCTCTTTACGCTAGCCGGCCTAGACTGAGGGGGGTTTTAAGACTTTACATTGGGCAATGTTCGGATTTAATTTAAAACTTGCCTTGGTGGCGCAGTAGTTAGAGTGCAGGCTACTTCTGCAGGCTAGTTCTGCTGACTGTTAGCTGCCTGCAATTTGGCCGTTCAAATCCCACCCGGCTCAAGGTTGACTCAGCCTTCCATCCTTCTGAGGTGGGCAAAATGGGGACCCAAAATTGTTGGGGGCAATTTACTGACTCTGTAAACTGCTTCTGGGCTGTAGAGGTATATAAGTCTAAGTGCTATTGTTATATTGTGAAATATAACTCATACAAATAATATTTCTTTTGGGTCCTCCATAATTGAACATTTTAGAGAAAAGAGAAAATATCATGAAAACATATTTTTCGGTGCAAATTTATATACTTTCCTGGAAGAAGGCCCATTGAATTGATTGCTACTTTGGAGTAGAAATGCTGTGCTGTTATGTCTAGGTTACAATCCTGTATCTTTTTATTTAAATTTCTCCTGACATTAATAAATCAGGTCTGAAGAGACTTGAATTATATTATACTGTTAGGTATTCCAAAGTATTGGCATTTAGTACTCTACTCATTCTTCCTTTCTGTTTATTTGTAAAAGATGAAAAACACCTTTATAATTATTCATTCTTCCTCTCTTCTTACTGTCTCAACATGGATCTAATTTCATGTAATGGTTTTACAGATAGAATGTGAGTTCACAATGACATCATGTTTTTTGCTTTGCTCCAGGTTATTTTGACGGATACAAATAGAGCATGTGTTCTGAATAAAATAGAAGACAACAAAACTGAATTCAGTTATTTCATTTTGTTCAGGTTTTTTTATAGCATCATGTTATAAAACAGCAGATGTACTGTTACCTGGAACACATGTTCCATTTATGGGCAAATTCTGTTGCAAAGTATCCTTTAGGGAGTGATAATAAATTGTATAGCCTTTACATCATTGTTTTCCTACCTCTACAAGTTCTGCTATAGATATAAATAATGTTTATGGGAAATTTTAGTTTTACTGCCTGAATGTGGTAGCTCATAGCTTTTACCAAAAGAATAAATTAAGATAAAGTGGAATTACATGGGTGGGAGGAAGGAAGGAAGGAAGGAAGGAAGGAAGGAAGGAAGGAAGGAAGGAAGGAAGGAAGGTTGGTTTTTAAGGCTGTCTGCAGAGTTACAGAATTTCAGATTATTTTACTTCAGTTTCATCATTGATATAGGAAATTCAATTTTGTTTCCATTTTTGTTCACAGATTACAAACATTTAAATGCAGGAATATTTTCTAAATGAGAGATTTAAAAGTAAGCATCTGATCCATTTTAATGTAATGTATAATGTACCAAATGGTACATTATAAAATGAGTATGATGTAACCAGAAATGGTCAAATATAAATACAGTTCAAATTTATTGTTATCCTCACCATCTTCCTCCTCATCCTCATCAATACTGAAGAAACCAAAGAAAGTTTAGATAACTAGGGAATGAAAATCAAAGTTTAATTAATAAAATCAAGAGCTAGGTGGAGGTCACAGCACCCCTCCACACACACACACACACACACACACACACACACACACATCTTAACTAGTTTATAAATTAAATCAGTACCTTAACAGATAAAAATATCCCCAAATATTCTGTAAATGATTGTTAATTTTCCATTCACCATTCTATTGTATCAAAACTTATGGTTGGTCAAAACAATCTGTTAACTCACCACCAATGAACTACAATTGTTTCTTATTCAAGATCAACCTAAGATATCAAGGCACACATCACTCTGTGTCCCAGTTACTCAAAATCACAATTAATTTGTCAGTCTTGGTTATCACTGTCAAATGGGACTAAAAGAGCAAAATAGATCCATGATGCTGTCTTTAAATCAGCATTCCTGGGAGGAGGATGTTCCCTCAAATATATAAAATTCTGTTTCTTTAAGTCACTGCATTTCCCAGCCATCATAAACTCTGCCTTCACTGGATTTAGTTTCTTTATGTTTTTCTTAACCAAGCATACAAAAGCATCTTGTCATTTTCTGGAGCAGACTTTTCCAATCTAGCACCCTTTAAACATGTTAAGTTTTAACTTGCATACTGACAGAGATTTCTGAGACCTATTGAACAAATATAGAGAATATAATTTTTGGACAGGCAGAAGAAATAAACTTGATCATCAATAGCTAATACATCATCCATCAAGAAATTGTTTAATTTCAATCTTATCTAGAAATTTTGCTGAAAAATATTGTTGAACTCTTTGACCTAACTTTCATTATTTAGTAAACTTGTAATAAAAGCAGTAACCTTTTTTGGTTTGGTATTATAATGTAGGGTTCCCTGGGTAGCACATTTTAAAGAGAATACCAATCCTACTATCATACGAAGATTGCCATGATAGACATGGAGATTCATGAAAATACATTTACCAGACTGTAAAATAAACTACTGTGATAAATCAACAACCAGTTTAGTTATTTTGAAGTGGTCATAACCTCAATGTCAAATTGTTTGAGTTTGGCAATACAACTTAGGTCTCAGTTTTGAGCCATGTCTTGAGTCTGAGCCATGTTGGCTTCTGCTTTTGGTTATAGGGACTCCTATCAGTGTATGGTGACAGAGAAGTAGAAGCATTCCAGTTTCCATTAGAAGTGAAATTCTTCTCTGAAGTGCTGTATACCACAAATAAGCCAGCATTTTATGGGTATTCCTTGACTTATGACAACTGAACCCAAAATTTCTGTTGCTAAATGAGATACTTGTTAAGTGAGTTTTGCCCCATTGTACAACCTTTCTTGCCTCATTTTACAACTGTTTGACTCACTGCAGTTAAGGTTGCAAAAGATGAGCAGATGACCCTGGGACACTGCAACTGTCATAAATCTGAGTCAGTTAACAAATGCTTGAATTTTCAACTTGTGACCATGGGGAGGTTGCAATGGTCGTAACTGTGAAAAACAGTTATGTCAGTCTTTACAGTGCTGTTATAACTTCAGATAGTCACTAAATTAACTGTTGTATGTTGAAGATGACCTGTACTTCCATTTTCTCTACTTGGAAGGACATCACTAATATTTTAAATGTGACCCGTATCAGTAATGTGTAGCATGGGATTCCAACCCAATGTAAGAACCCAACGTCCTTTTTACTCTTCTTTCAGGGAGCATGCCCACCCTCAGATCTTAGTTCTTTTTTCATTACATTGATTTGTCTTCTAACAGTGTACAAAATTAAAAGCAACAGATAGTAATAAAAATTAATAATATAAGTAAACATATTGAATCAGAGGCAATTTCCAAGAATCAAAACCAGAAACAAGTTAAAAAAATTAACAATAATATAATCAAGTCTTCTGAATTGGGAAATATATTATCAGGCAGCAATTCTGGTTTGGCTAAAGGATTGGCTAGATCCCAGGAAAACACATTTGTTGGAATTAGAGGGTTTTGGGAAACAGCATGGGTGGCATACATTTCTGTAGAAGGAAAGGGAGAAAAACCTCTCATACTTTAGTGACCATTACCTGAGACAGATATTGTTAAAGGTCTGGGAGGCGGTTAAAGGAAAATTCTATAAATTCTATACCAAGATCCCGAGCTGGTTTTCTCCTTTGGATGCGATACTGCATCCGCTATGTTATAATAGGGGAATAAAACCTACCTATAGAGACCTGTTGAGACCTCAAGGGGAGTTAAGATCACGAGAGGAACTAAGAGAGTGAGGAGTGGAGTTAGATTGGTGGGCTTATGCCCAGTTGCAGTCCCGATTCAGAAAAGATAAGGATATGTATGGTATTTATACTGTTGAATTGAATATAGACAAGGCATTGTTGGGAGAGGATAAGAAGTGTATTTCAAGGCTATATTTGTTACTATTAGAGATTTGGATAGGAGATGAAATTCTGAAAGACTCCGTGATTGCCTGGGGGAGAAACTTTGGGTACACGATTTTCTTTGACCAGTAGGAACAGGTTTGGCACAAAAATTTGAAAATGACAACATTGACATCCTTCAAGGAAAATACTTACAAGATGTTATACAGATGGCACCTTCCCCCAGCAAGGCTTGTGAGAATGTTTATTGGAATTACCGAGGAATGTTGGAAATGTGGTCAAGCCAGGGGCACATATTTTCATCAATGGTGGACTTGTCCACTCGCAAAATAATATTGGAAAAAAATCTCAAGATGGATTTATGAGATAACAGGGGTACTCCTACAAGAAAAACCTAAAATATTCTTGTTAGGCATTCGGCTGAGTATGGATATTAAAAAAGAACAGTGGTATATTATTGTGCATATTTTAGTGGCTGCAAGAATATGCTACGCCCAACTATGGAAGGATAAAGAAATACCTAAGGATTTTCTAATTGTACAGAAAATTTTGGAATGTGTGGAAGCCGACAGGCTTACATGTATATTAAGGGATAGAGAAGATAGTGTATTTTTTAGAAGTTGGGATTGCTGGTATAGCTGGTTAGATGAAAGAAACAGGAATGTTAATGTATAATTATTGAGGATTATTTATAAACAACAGTACATGTATTCAGTTGTATGATTATGGATTATTGTATAATAACTGCCGCAAAATATACTTTGAAAAGGTGGACAGATTATATATCTGCAAGGATGAATGTTTTATGGATGTTTGTGAGGGGAAGGGGTGGGGGGAGTGGTCTGATTGGGTCCTATGGGACCAGGTTTGTTTTTATCTGTTTGTAAATACTTTAATAAAGATCATTTTTTAAAAAAAAGTCTTCTGAAATTTAGGCAGGATTCATGTGAATCTCAGAGGGAATGCTGTTTCATAGGAAGACAGCAACAGAGAAGACATGTCTGCCATAATGATGAATATATGTAGCTTGGGTGCAGGATGAGGATGGAGGAGGTTCATTCCACAAACTTGTGGATTGGTTTTCAAATAGTTCATTACCAGGCTAGGTAACATCTTCAGTGGAGTTTAGGAGATGTTAGTGTTCTTCTGCTTATAAGGGCTACATGTGGTTGGTAGGTCTTGTGATGGGAAGATTATATCAGGTGAGGGTCATGTCAGGTGAAAGTCATTGGGAGGTGAAGAGAAGACATGTCTTCTGGGTCTCACCAGATGATAACTGTTTAAGTTATAGGCACAGTCACCCTGCCAGATCTTATCCGAGCAACACAAATATTTGTAGAAAGAGGGAGCTTTCTGAAAGCCTTCTAATATTATCCCAGAAATTTCCCTCTTGTTATTTTTCATGGTGATTTCTTTCCATCATAAATGGAGAGTGAGCTGAGGTGAATTGACACCATTGCTGCAAGATCTTCCATGGAATACATCTGTTGTACAGAGAGTGAACAAATTACATGTCTGGAATAAAAGTAGTGTTAAAAAAGGTGTCTGGGGAAGTATATGATGCTATTTGCATATTATGTAGATGAAAACCTGCAAGATATATTGCCAAGGGCTGCATGTTATCTGGCACTGATGCATAGGCCAGAATGGGGGTAGTGCAGCATAATCTCCAGTAATGTTATTTTCCAATTTAAATATAAAAAAAATAACAAAACTGAAACCCAATCAAAGGAAGCAAAAGCAGTAGAGATAAATCAGTCTTGCTTGTGACAAGACATGCAATCCAGCTGTGTCCAAGTAATCCAGATTAAGATGGGGTGCTCTATATCACAGGCTCCTGTTAGGAATTCTGCCCGGCTAAAAAAAGGAATAGCCAGGTGTTCCCTGACGCTTCAATTCAGAGCTTTTGTGGGGTGTGGGGTGTGTGGGGTGGAGTGGGGTGGTGTGGGGGTGTGCTTGAGTTCATTTCAAGGAATGTTACAGAGAATAAAAATTGAACACCATCAATATTAATGATCTAAACTGGGAAGATTGCTTTTAGTGTGCAAATTAATTACCCTAATCACAGGGGGTTTTGTATTCATTTTAATGAAATAACTATTTATTTCACTGAGTCCTGAGCTTTTCTGTTGCAAATAAGTTACATTTACATGATAAATACATGAAACTGAAATGGATGACTAAATTAATTGAGAAACGAGAGGGGTGGGGGTAAGCTTTTAAAAACACAGTGTTTATAAGAGAAAGAGCCAGATTAATGGATTAGTTTTTGGGTGAGCATCTGTGATTTTTTCTTTTTTATGAATGCCAAATGGAATTTAATAGGTCTTGAGCCTTGCCTTCAGTACCAGTGTTACCATATTTAATGTTTTTAAACTTAAGAGTGTTGATTTTAAAAGCCTCAATTATTTCACTCTGGCAATCAATTCCACAATCGATTAGATTAGATTACTTGCTTGTTCTCTTCTTATCTTCTTTCTTCTCCCATAGCAGTCTGCGTCTGTAAATATGACTGGGTGTGGGTGGGATGGGTTGTTCCCATATTTTAAAAAGACCCCACAAAACCCAGATTTGAGGGTATGTGGAGTATCCCTGCCCTTAAATCCTTTTATTGACATTTCATGATAAGCACTAACTAGAGAAAGGGGGATAGAGCAGGAGAGAGAAAATGCTTTGGGAATTTCCAGTGTGCCTTTTAGCATCTATGTGTTTTGAAAACTTTATTTACTGTGGCGATGCTTTGAAGGGCTGCAAATTCAACAGAGGGGAGATTTGAAACACATTCCAGCTCATTTTTTTGATAAGGGTTCAGCCAAACAGCACATCCTTCTCAGCTTTCCCCCTTCCTGTCCTCCCAGTTCAGCCACCAGAGGCATCTCCAGTTTCCTTTGATTTGAAATGATCAATTGCAGCTGTGGCAGCCAGGCAGGGGGCCTCAGGCACAGTCCAAACAAGTATGTCTCCCAATGCGCTAGGATTTACATTTCAATTGCTGCCACATTTTTAAAAAGATAATTATAACCTTTTTATATTAATATATTTTTTCTCCATGGCTGCTCTGATATTTTAGCAACATAAATATTAATTTAGTACATCAGGAAGAACACAAGCTTTCTTCAAGGGAAATGACTTGAATAAAAATCTGTTTTTTTTTTAAAAAAAAGCCCACATCCAGATGGCATCAAACATGCTATCAGAATCTCAGAGCAATATCCACATTAAAAAGCTCCCCC
>JANHFR010003884.1:96835-107536 GCA_032468015.1 Mimophis mahfalensis
GGAGGAGGAGGAGGAGGAGGAGGAGGGTGGGAGAGGAGGAACATAAGTAGGCTTGCAAGATCTGTTATAGTCAGTCTGAAAGTAGTTTAAAATGTTTTGTGGAATCGCTTTCTTGGTCAAGTCTACCCAGTGAAACGGACAAGTAAACAACAGAAATGTTGTAGTAGTGAAAGAAGTTACATGGTGTGTGTGTGTGTTGCAATTTAGCTAATTAGGTGACCACAGATTTCTTCATTCCTTCTTTAAAGATGCTCAGAAATGTAGCATTTTCAAAACTCATGCCTAGAAAGATATTCCTGGAAGCACAGTCCAGAAAGAAAGAATGTATTGCCATTCAAAAGGCATATCCATATCGCAAGGTTCTATAAAATGGAGAAGCCAGAGAGGGGACAAATATGATTTTTCATGTAGGAACAGATGAAAGAAAAATAACTCTATAATAATTATTTTTGCACATGTTCAAGTGGTGCTCCAGATGTTTTGGGATTGCACTCAAGGTGCCAATCATTATTGGTACTATTTTTGCTTTCTTCTGCCACAATCATTCTACTTCTTTTTGCAGGTCTGTATTTTATGATTTTCTCTAGTTCTTTCTCTTTAATTTTGCTGCCTCCAGATACTGCCACATTCAGTATCAAAACTATTATCGTTGATTTAATTTCATTATAGCTGCCCAATTCCAATGGACTCTGGACAGCATCCAGAACTAAAAAAAAATAAAAAATTCACAATAACCATTAAACCTAAAATCACACAAATAGCCCAGACAAAAACGATCTAAAAAGAACAACAAACAAATAATTATTTGTTCCCTTCCACAAAATATTAATATATTGGGTCCAGGTGGGGAACCAAGCTGAGTTTTAAGAGTTTTCCAAAACCCAGGAGAGAATGTTATCATAGTTTTGATTGTGTGTGTGTGTGCCTGTGTACTGTTCCAAAGGTTGGGAGCACAACACAAAAGGTATGTTTCCATACTCCTGAGCTATTTGCATTCTATTGTGGTCCTTTGCCATGTTCAATATGTTATTTCTGATTGAGCTGGATATACTCAGTAAAGATGCTCCTTCCAAGTAAATTGGGATGGTGCCCAAATGACAGTAACCCATTAAAATAGTGAATGTGGACAAACATTGGGATGTCTTTGTGTGGGTGAATTATGAAAGGCTATACAGCTGCTATATATGAATCTCTTTGCTTCACATCTGAAGTAGCAGCTTTTCAATCAGACAGAACCCAAGCACAATGTATTGCAACACTCCAGAAGGATAATTAGGGAAGGAGGAAAAAGAATGTAATAGCTTTTGCCAAGCTGTGAAGTTTCATTAACATTTTCTTTCCCCAAGGCACATTTCCCCAACTTAGCAAGTGTGGAAATTCTGTGCTGCAACAATTTCATATTCCAGCTGCAAAAACTCATTCCTTTTCTTTCACAGATGCCTTTTTCTATGTCATCTTAGAGTTCTGGAAGTTGTTTCCTAAAACAACTGAAGAGAAAAGCTAATAAATATCCATGAGGAATTTCAATTCCTAGCCCTATGGCACTATGGCTTCTTAGAAAAGAGAGACTATGTACGTTATTCATTGTTCTTCTTCAGAGGGAGGAACAAAAAAGGTCTCCCAACTCTTAATGGAACTTTGCTTGAACTTCCATTTATTTGATGTAGTGGACTGATCACAATTGTTTTTTGGGATAGATTTGTTAGCACTAAGCTGTTAATAGTGCTAAACCATTTATTTGAATAGTTGAATGAGCCAATCAGAAGGCCAGCTATGATTTAAATTTCCCTCCTTGCTTAGGTCACAGCCCAACTGTCAGAGGGAAGCTATAAATACACCCGCCCACAGAACTCAGTTGGGGATTCCTTGTCACATAGGTGACAGAGCTAGATCATTATCTCATAGGAGATAGAAACACTTCTTAAAAAGAGAATCAGAGAAAGGATATCTTTTAAAACACTTTATTAATTAAATAGTTATTTGATTAATTACAGAAAGAGACTCCTGATCTTTTGTGCTACAGTGGTCAATGGCAAGATTCATCACCTCAACATAGATCTGAACTTTAACAAGATTCCTAGTTCCTAGCATGTTGTTTCTCTAGAACTTTTCCCAGAGCCAATCTCTAGATCTAAAATGAAATATAGCTAGGAAAATTGGACCATTGTTATTCTTTCATGTCCTTCCATTTACCAAGGGTGTTCTACTGTTTCAAAAATGTACTATTATTTTGTTTGTTCTTGTAGTTTTAAAATGTGATTGTGCTTTGGCACTGGTCATTGGTCATATAGATCCAATTAGAATCAAGGTCAAGAACACATTAGGTTGACAAAAGAAAAGGAAAAAAGTCTTAGTTTGTTAAAAAACATGCCTTGGTGATTAAGGCGGCCTTTGGAGCAAATGAAATTATAGCCTGAGAAATCTGATTGTGTCTGTACTTGAATGAGGTAGTGTCTCGGTGGCCAATTTTCTCAGCCATATGCTCCAAGTATTCAGAAACTTTACATCAGAAAAAGGGAAAGGAAGGGCCTAAGGCAGTGCACATTAACATGGAATGAGAAATGAGAAGACGTGTGAGGGAGAGAGTGGTGGAATTTCTCCATGAAAAATACTGATTTTTTTTAAAATGCACCTCCGCTCCCCATCAGAGATTTTCAAGCTTGGCAGCTTGAAGATGTGCAGTTTTCAAATCCCAGAATTCCCCAGCCAGCATGCTGGGATTTGGACTGGAAGAATTCTGGGAGTCCACACATCTTCAGGCTGTCAAGTTTGAGAAACACTGTTCTAGATTAATGAGCACTGGAGGAAGCTGTCAGTTTTGCTGTCAGTTCTATGTGTTTCATAAGCTTCTACTTATTTTGGAAGGAAAGTCCTTGGATAATCCAGGCTGTCATTCTATAAATCTTTTTGGAATCAATCATTTTTAAAATCGACCATGTTTAAAACTAAGCAAAATGTGAAGGGGAAGTTAAAGCTCATTGACACTTCTTTGAAGCAAGCACAGCCACTGGGGTGCTCAACACTCTCTTGCCCAGGCATCACGAGAGCTGCTTCTGATATCACCTGACTGTGCTTATGCTCTGAACAGCAGTCTGATACCTAGAAATTAAAGTGAGTCAGTGAGTTGCAATGTTTAAATTGGAGGATTAGAACTGGGCAGCCTCTTGGGGAGATCCTTGTTAAAGTCCATCCTCCGCCACAATAACTTACTGACTGTGGTAGAATGTAGTTTGCATTCCAAGAGGCAGTAAAGTTTAACTGGGTTGGGAAAAGGAGGACAACGTAGCTCCTCCTTAGATATTCTCAGATTATATCATTACTGTTGCAAGTAGTTGCTTTAGTTCGCCAAGATTGATATGAAACTTCAAAAGTGAAGAAAAGCAGTTACTTCTAACATGTTTTCTTTAGAATAAGAAACGTATTATAAACACCCTTTATTATTTTTCATGTATTGACAAATCTAACAAATTAAAGCAACTACTTGTATCATTAAAAATATACTCTAGAACTTCTGATTAGAAGCTATCTTGACTCTCTTTTCCCCACTCAAACTACCTAAATGTCACTTTCTTGTGGTTCCTGGAAATTCAGTCTACATTCCACTACACTCAATGACTCAGGGCTGTCATGGCTCACCATCTACTTGACAGGAGAGTTATAAAGAAAAACTGAAGAAAGGTTGCTCTGTATGTTACCTTAAGCCCCAGAAAATTAAGAAAAGACATACATAAAACTGCACATGTAATGGATTTAAAAACCTGTACCATGTTATTTAAAATAACTGCCAAGTCCAGCTTATTGAAGTGGCAGCTAGATTTTGAAGCAAGAATCTTCAAGAAATGCTCAAAAGTCTTTTTCTGATGGCTGATCAATGTTATTGGAATGGTCATTCATTCAGTTGGTTTAGACAGCTATCGTGCAGCAGTGCCTGCAAGAAGAGGTCAAAAACTAAAAAATGGCAGGTTGTCGGGTTTCACTCCGAGTTCATCCCGACATGTTTCTATAGTCCCCGACAAACCCCTTTCCCAGATTATGATTCTGTGGATCATAATCTACACTCTTGTAGAGGTGCCATGGGCATTTATAAAAGGGCAAGGTTGGATTGCACCTCTGTACCTTCCTCCTTGCAGATTTGATACCCCTCATCTGCAGACACCCAAATTTAATGCCTCCATCTATCTCACTCTCAACAGATTGAGCTCTAGCAGAAGGCAAATCAGACTCACCAACTTCTAGATCTAAGAATCAACAAGAAAAAGGAAAGTGATGTAAAAAAATTATGAGTTATTCCTTTTTGAAAATAAATGTCAATGTAAAGAAATGCCTTCTTCTACTTTTGTTTGGGAAGTGTAGTGTAAAGCTTATCCATGCATATAGGAATGGTAATTCTATAGTCCTTTAAAATAATCTTACATAACTCTTCCCAGCTTTATGCCAATGGCAATCAGGCATTGCTGGAAGAGGAATTATGGATACTGGGTTTTCCTGGATTTTCTCTCCACAGATGCTGGACATCCAAATCATTCTCAAAGCTTGATTTCTAACACCTTCATGGACTCTAATTTGTTCCACAACTGTACAGATGTAGTTTTCTGTTGCCTTCTTCTAAAATATTTCCCAACTTTTCAGCTTACCCTAAAGCCTGGAATGTTCTGGTGGATTCCCATTCAAATACTAGCCAGGTTGAACCTTACTGAGCTTTTCAAATCAGGTTGCCATCTGCCTGCAGGAATATTTGAATAGCATGTTTGAATATCTTTGAATATGAGATAATCAATAAGGGTAGCAGATGCCCCTACAACCTCAACCTGCTTTGCAACCTCGTATCCTTTGGAGGCCATCGTCATCCTTTTCAGATTAAATTTTTATTTTTTCCCCTCAGAGGTCTGAAGGAAGATTACTTATTTTTGAACAAATAGGTATATTAAATCTTTCAGATACTTTATATACATTCACACATTTTAAAACTTATGTTTTTGGGATTCTGCAAAGTGGACCAGTTGGATATGAAGACCATGAGGTCCCCCCACCACCTTACATAGTTTGACAAGCAGACTGATCCTGGAATGATAAAACAAAACCCAGGCTCACTCAGGAGCCCTGACCATCGGTTCTATTAGTTACATAAATTGCTGAACTTGCTATCATTTATATAAATTGCTGAATAAATAAACTTATAATTACCACTTTCTGTTCAAAAAACAATTCCAGGGAATGAAGCAGAAGGGATTTTTTTCCTCATTAACATCTTATTTTTTTTTTAAATTCAAAATTTCTTTCTGTATCTTCTGTCAAAAAGTAAGGATGAAAGACACATTATTTAGGAGCCTTCCAGAAAAAGCCAAGCTGGTGATGTAAGAGATCAGCTCAGGAAACAATTAGAAAATCATTTTTACTAAACGTTTTATGACTCTGCATTTGCATCTGGGGAATATTCAAGTAAATATAGCATGAGGAAATTAGTCTTAATTTCATGTTAATGGAAAAATCAATTCAGTTCTAATTATGTTATGATTTATAATATACAATCCAGCAGTTCCCTAAATGCTTTGATTAGGTTGTTCAATTGTTGATTCCCCCCCCTTAACCTAAATAAGTTTGATTCTGTTTCTAATCACACATTTAAATGCATAAATCTATCAGCAGCAGAATCTACTTAACCTCAGGGAAGCTAAAGTAAAATGAGGTGGAAATATGAAAATTGCAGTATTTGCTAAGATGAATGCTTAAGATGGCCTATAGGTCTATTATTCAAAGGACTTGGCAATCAAAAAGGTGAGTTAGAACAACATTTCTCAACCTTATTCTAACCAATACCCTTTTGATAAGTATAAATGCCTTGTGTCACATAGAAATCTCACACTCAACCTTCCTGTTACATTCAGCTTTCAAAGAGAAAGAAATCTCAGAATAAATCAAAGCATTTGTAAAGTTAGAAAAGCATATTTCTTTCCTCCCCCCCCCCATCTTACATCGAATAACAACATTTCCTTCTATTGTTATTCATATTAAAATAGGGGCTGCTTGCTTGCTCTAGCTTTTGAATTCTGTGCAGAAAGAGAACAATGCAAATTTGCTGAAGTGCTGTGTGTTTAAATCTAGAAGAGTAGAAAAATCAGCTTTGGAAAGGTATGACAATACCATTGAGAAATCACATTTGCAACTGTTTGCTTGTTTTAGGGTAAACAAAGATATATTTTAAGAACAATAAAAAAATTAAAGTGATTTGTTGGAAGTAAGGTTTAGCAATTGAATCAAAGCTGTCTGAAATTGTTCTTCGCAAGAGACTCTGCAGCTAAGACTAAAACATACATGGTAAACTCATATGTTTTCAAATGGGATTTTCAGCTTTCAGCATTGGCTCATCCTTGAGATTTTTCATCCTTGAGATATTTTTTTTTCAAGAACCTTGTCCTTGAAAGCTCATCAGGTAGAGAAAATGAAGAGACATTTTAAAACCAGCTTGCTATATTCATAGCTGGAATGTGGCCATAAATTCTTGAATTACATAATAATGAGTAATAATGGTGGTTTTCTTCCGTGAAGCATTCCACCTGTTCAAGGCTTGAAATATATCTGACAGACATACCAATCTCAGATGAAAGTTATCATTTTTCAAGCATTTGGCTTTTTTCATAAAATTTATAAAAAGGGCAGACTTATTCCAGCTCATAAAACCAAATATATTTTCCTTTGACAACTGTGGAATCTAAGTGTGGAACAGAAGAACATTCTAATCAACTTTAAAATATTCACACAGCAAAATAAAAAGTTTTGTATAATTAATTTGATAACAAAACTGATCCTGGACTGAATGTTGGGAGCAATGCTTAGTGAATGTTTGATTATATCTCCAAAGCAGATAAGAAGTGTGTGTATGTATTTGTCCAAAAATCCTTATTATAACTTTGTCAGACTACCATTAGTGCAAACTCAAACTCATTTTCCTAGTTCAGTTTGTGTATTTAGAGGAAGTTGAACATTGCGTCAAAGATACCAACAATTTTAATGATAGTGTTCAAGGCTTAGGAAATAGCATTGCTTCCTTCATGATATTTTTAGCAGAGCTGTGCAAAGTTTTGAAGGGGAGCTTCAATTTATCCTTCAAAGCAGATTTGTGAATCAAACTGGGAGCACCTGCTTCAAAGCAGCAAATTGAATCAAGTGGCTTCAAAGTATTTTACAGAAATCTGAAGAACTTCAGAGATCCAATGGCTTTTCTGCTCTTTCTGAGCTGTTAACAGATAATTTAGGACATTGCAACTTCACTTCCATGTGGATGATGGGATGGAAATCGACTACAATAATATAGACGGGCTTTCAGACATTGCTATAAATAGCTGGCCAATTGGTTTTATTATGTCACTGAACTCTGCATCAGAATTCTTTTAGGTGGCAAGCTTAACATCGCTTTGGGTTCAATTCTCTTTCTTCTTGATACTCAACTTTCTTAATGTGACCAGTCAGGTTTGCTTTTTTCTTATAACCCTTAGAAAATCTTACATATGCGTGCTGGTTCTGCAAATCCAATCAGGACTTTAGCCTAGTTATCAGTAATCTGAATATGGTCTGAAGGACTTATCTGGCTGGCACACACCGTAGGAACAAGCTTTACTTGTAAATTATGGATGAATTGGGCAAGTTTAAGTTTTATTTTAATTACCGAAATGATGGCAGCCCAAATCTCAGAGGTGTTGGTCCAAACACTTTTGTTTTTAATTTACTGCAAAGCAAATTTTATTCAAGCCTCTTAATGATCTGCTATACATTAATTTTACTGTACCAGCCTGGTTCTCCTAACTAATAGAGAGTACCCATAAGCAAGAATAAACTGAAACAACAAAATTTTGCCTTGAAGGATCAGTCTTGTAATATTACAAACAACTGTCTCAACTCTCTTGCCACTCCAGAAAACCACCCCACAAGCATAAACCATTGGTTATTCTTCAGTATCTTGAGACCCAGGAAAAGCAAGTAGAAAAGCAAGAACTGATATTTTTTTCCTGCAATGTTATTTTTAAGTTAGAACTGACAATCCGTGACCTTTTGGGCCATGCTTCTTTCCACGTGAAATATAAATACAATTTTGATCCTTCCTCATGTTTTAAATCTAAATTCAAATCTTGAAAATGTTAAATATATAAATTTGTCCACAAATTTTTAAATTTAGGCCTGTAAGCCGCCCTGAGTCCTACAGGAGAAGGGCGGGGTATAAATCAATCAATCAATCAATCAATCAATCAATCAATTAAATGTCCATTTGAAAGTTCTGATTTTATCATGAACTCTTCAAATCTTAAAGTACCAATAATAAACCAGTAGCCATTTACCTAGGCGGAATCTTTTGCTACGCATCAAGTATACAGTACATAGTTCATTAGTCTGTTATCAAAAAGAAGAAGGATATTATAAAAATGTGGAGTTTGGTCATTCATTGCTAAATCATAAGCATTTTTTTCTTCAAGTGAAGTTTAGCAGCATTCTTAATGCAAGGCTTTATCACAATTTCTACAATACAATATTATGAAGATTTCTTTGCTTTTCAACTAGAATAACTATTTCATAAGTTTCATAGCTTTGGTGCACTAGCAACAGGATGTTATATTATGCAGGAATTCATACTTTTTTGGGGGCGGGGGCGAGGAACCCTAACTTTATTTGTTAAAAATATGTTTATGTGACTTTGACTGAAATATTATAGAGGTAGATGCACCACTGACATGTGGGTGTTGATTGCAGGCACTCCCTTCTCCCTCCTGTTACAGGTTTGGTAAAATGTTATATATATTTTTGCTCAGGCATGCATATTGATGGAGAATCCAGCACAATGACTGCCCTAGCCTTATCTCGTCATCATATCAGTCAGATTGGGATGGAAGGTGGAGTTTGTTTCTGATTGGAAAAAACATGGCTTTTCAGAAGGCAGATGTTTTTTTCTGGAAGCCTGAAGGAACAGCAGCCTAGCAGCTTTAATCAGTTTTTGTTGATGGGTGATCATTGTTTAAAAGAATGTTTTTCAAACTTGGCAATTTTAGGGTGTTCTTTATTGGGAGCATGAGCACAAAAATAGATCCTTAACATTGTCTGTGTTATTCACCAGTGTGAGTTATGGTTTATACATGAATCAAAGACAACACAGTCAAAGAACTGTAAAGGTAAAGGTAAAGGTTCCCCTGGCACATATGTGCTAGTCGTTACCAACTCTCGGGGGTGGTGCTCATCTTTGTTTCAAAGCCGAAAAGCCAGCGCTGTCTGAAGATGTCTCTGTGGTCATGTGGCCGGCATGACAAAAGCACAGAACACTGTTACTTTCCCACTAAAGCTTGTGCCTTCTTTTCTACTTGCATTTTTACATGCTTTCGAACTTCTAGGTTGGCAGAAGCTAGGAGCAGTAACAGGAGCTCACTCAGCTACGCAGAACTCAGGATTCGAACTGCTGAAATTTCTGATCAACAAGCTCAGCGTCTTAGCCACTGAGCCACCATGTCCCTACAAAGAACTGTAGTTATAGTTAAAAGTATCATTGAACAATTTTTCAGAACAATTCTATGCTTTATTTTCTATGTAAAATACAGAATAGATAGATAGAAAGAAATTGCAACATGAATGTTATTATATGGACTTTGTGTTTTGCATAGTGTGCAAGTTCTTGCATAGACTAAGGAGATAACAATTAAATAAAAGCCAGATATGTACTAACTGCAACACTGAATTATAGTAATTATTATTATTTTGTGCCATCAAGTTGTACAAAAAACAATGTGACTCAGAAAGCGACAGTCAGATCTGTGTTCTGTATGGGACTACCCTTGAATACTATTAGGAAACTGCAATTGGTACATTAAATTTACCAATGTGTTGCTAAAAACACATTGTAAGCTGCCCTGAGTCTTCAGAGAAGGGTGGGATATAAATGGGATTTTTTAAAAAAATGTTCATTTGGGGACGAGGTGAGAAGTATTGAAATTTGTGATGAATCTTACTGCTTTAATGTTATTAGGAATTTGCCACCCTAGATAGTCCCCCCCCCCAAATTACAGTTCTTTGTAATATTTTGGTTTATGCTAAATTTAGATTGATTGTTATTGTTTGTGGTCTTTCATAATAATATGTTTCATCTGAATAATTGTAATGTTATGTGTTAAATGCTTTGCTGTAAGTTGCCTTGAATCAGATCATTAAAATTGTATTAAAACAGTGATTAAGATGTGGGGCTTGTCAGCTGGAAAGCTCCTGCTCATCTAGCAATTTGAAAGCATGCAAATGTGAGTAGATAAATAGGTACCTCTTTGGTGGGGAGGAAACAGCACTCCATGATGCCATGCTGGCCGTATAACTATTGAAACATCTTGAACAATGCTGGCTCAATGGCCCTTGAAATGGAGATGAGTGCTGCCCTTTATAATCGATTATAGAGTAAAAGACTCCTTTTCCTTATATTCAATGTACTAATTGTAGCAAATGTACATTTTATTTATGTATTGCCCATTGTACCAATTCTGACCCATGCCAGATGGATAGATCTGAAAATACAAGGTATTAGTAATTGTTGTGAAGCTGTGTAGGCCACTGTGAAACAGCCTTCTCCATATCAAAGCAAAGAATACATCCACATAATGAATAAGAGCTTAATGTCCCTGATAACCTCAATATGGAGCTCACTGACCTGGAGCCAGACATCCTGGAATGTGAAGTCAAATG
>JANHFR010003886.1:11619-25665 GCA_032468015.1 Mimophis mahfalensis
AAGAAAAGCTGAGCGCCAAAGAATTGAGGCCTTTGAACTATGGTGCTGGAGAAGACTCCTGCGAGTCCCTTGGACTGATGAAACCAGTCACTCCTAGAGGAGATCAGGCCTGACTGCTCTTTAGGACAAATCCTGAAAATGAAACTTAAATACTTTGGCCACCGAATGAGAAGAAAGGACTCTCTAGAGAAGAGCCTAATACTGGGAAAAATTGAGGGCAAAAGAAGAAGGGGACAACAGAGACTGAGGTGGATGGATGGAGTCACTGAAGCAGTCAGTGTGA
Source organism: Mimophis mahfalensis (assembly GCA_032468015.1). NCBI lineage: Eukaryota > Metazoa > Chordata > Lepidosauria > Squamata > Mimophis > Mimophis mahfalensis. Next base: position 11,903 of record JANHFR010003886.1, read on the forward strand.
GCTTAAATAGACTCTGGGGGATGGTAGAGGACAGGAAGGCGGGGAGGAAAATTGTCCATGAGGTCGCAGTGGGTCAGACACAACTTCACAACTAACAACAAACTTTGTTACCATGTTCTTATGTCTATGTCTTTCTTTCTTTTTTTCCTTTCCACTACTAAGAATCCTTTTTATTTTTCCTAAATGGAAAGAATTTTTTTAACAAAACCTGATTTTCTTTTATAAAAAATTAAGGAAGGGTGAAGCTATTGTGTGTTTCTCATCCCAGCTATCCTATAAAGATTTTTAGATAACAGAACAATAAAGTTGGAAGGAACCTAGGAAGCCTTTTAGTTCAACCCCCTCCTCATGCAGAAGACCCTATATCATTTCAGATAAATAATAAACCATTTCTTTTGTGATTTGGGGGCTAGGACAAGATTTAAGTTTTAAGTTTGGGGACTAGGACAAGATTTAAGATGATGATTTGATCAAAAGAAGGATACAAGGTATTGTTGTGTGTTTTCTCTCTCTTTTTCTCTTATTTCACAATAGCCGAACAAATATCTGAAATGATCACAGCCTCTGATAAAGTTCAACTATTCATATTTGCAGACTCTTCCCATATTTCATGTTAAGATTGTCTCTAAACGTGAGTGCCAAGCCTTTAATAGAAGTAACTTCCCTTTCCTTTTCCCAGTTCATTTATCATCTTGGCTGATGATATCATCTAGGGATCTCAAAAACTTGTATGTTGTATTGGGTGCTCTAAGTAGGCTAATTAAGGTAGTATCTAACTACTGAATTCAAAAACAAAATTAGTGAAATCGTAGATTGTGGCCACTGACATTTTGCCAAATCTCTCCCTCAATATAAACACAATGATAGAAAATAATTATTACAATTGAAAGCATCAGGATGTTCTATGTCCCTTCAAGAAAATATTTCAAGAAAAAAAAAATCTTTCTGCAGTTCTTTCCTCGTTCAGAGAAGCAGTTTTTTTTCTTATCAGACAGAGTAATCCAACAGGATGAAGTAAATAAAATCCATATAAAGGACCAACTAAATCCTAACACTTAGCCAGGAAGGATGTAGCTGCCTATAGGCAAAAATGAATGAATGAATGAATGAATAAATAAATAAATATTTTTTTTTCTTCCAGCCAAATTCACCCTTGAAATGCTCAATTTTTGCTGGTCTTTCCAGAGGAGCAGTTGTTTATTTCAATCTATGCTGCCTCCTACTCAGTTTCTACTATTATGGATGAAACATAGAATGGCCTTGTAATCTCAGCTATGTGTGTGTGTGTGTGGGAAATCTGTGCATCTTTATTTAGGAATAAAGCCATCTAATTCTGTGCTACTGATTCTCAAAAAGGCCTATGTAGTATTGCTGCTTTCAGCTTCACAGAACATACAACAGCTTCCTCAAGCGAGTACTCACCAGATGTGTTCAACTGTAGAACCTAGGGCAGTATAAGTCTAATTGTTATTGCTATTGCTATGTTTTGATGTATTTTGAATATTAGTAATCACAATAGCAATAGCATTTACACTTACATACTGCCCTATAGCGCTTTACAGCACCCTGGGTGGTTTATAATGTAAAAGCATTATTTGCATATTGCCCACAACAATCTCAGTCTTCATTTTACTGACCTTGGAAGCATGGAAGGCTGAGTCAACTTTGATCCCTGTCAAGATTGAACTCCAGGCTGTGGACAGAGTTTTTGCATGCAATACTGCACTTTAATCACTTACCACTAGGGCTTCATTGTCGGTTTCATTGCTATGATCAGGGTCTTTGGGATTGGTGGTATATTCAATTGTAAATAAATAAACAAATAAACAAACAAATAGAAATACTGTATAATTCCTTATGCAAACATAGGAAATAAATAAAATATATATAGCAAATTATAGCCCTGGGCTCACTAAACAGTTGATAAGCAAAGAAAACGAAAACATGGCACTACTATACATGTTTCCTTACCCTCCTTAAGTAAAATGATTCTTCTTACTTTTATGAGAAGCTCATCCTGAAAGCACAAAGCAGTTGCATTAGGTTAGCAAGATTGAGTTGTTTAAAATTGCAGGGATGTCCGCCAAAAAAATAATAATAGGAAGTTGTATGGAAAGAAATGTGCTGACAGCAGTAATGTTTTGGTAATAATTCATGTGTTGTAGATGATGCTCTGGAAAGCAGCCCAGCTGGCTAATGCAGATTGGTGATGCTCTTTTGCTGATGGCTGTACAATTGATTGACATTTCTGCTCCATCATGAAATAAACTTGCAAATTAAATGGAAGGAAATAAAAAGGGAGGGAGAGCCAAAATGAGACTTGGAGTCTGAGTGTTTTATACTACATAAAGTTTGGACAGCTGATTTTTTTCTCATAAGAAACAAGTTGGATTTTTCAGCTCAGATTGTTTTCAACTGGGGTTCCACCATCCACCAAATATATGTATTTATCTTCTGCCTGTTCTGTTTTATCTCCTCTTCCCCCCAGCATTTCTCTTTTAGATACCACTCTCATTATATAAATATGGAACTACTGGACTTCACCAAGGCCTATGTCATTCTGATTTTTTAGGCTCTGCGTTTGTAAAAAATAAAATTTCAGCTGGGAATCAGCAGCTGTAGGTAACAACTTCCACAAAACTTTTTGTGGGACAAAAGTATCACATTCTGCTAGCATAAAATACTGCTTTCTGGGCAACAAAGAGGCTTTAAAACATTGGCAGTGTATCACTACTTGATCAATGATGGCATTAACAATAATGCCTCACTTTTCACTTAAGATATTAGTAAGCTGTAACTATTTTAGTTTATCTTGTGTGCTTTAATAATTTAATACAGCTGTGTTAAGTAAAGTATGATAGGAAGTCATGTACATGTAGCTAATAGGATCAACTTCAAAGTAAAGATTGAAATAACATTTTAGCTGCATCTATGCTACATCCTATAGTAGGTCTCAGTGGGTTAGGCAAGCTGTGAGAATTCAGCAATAAACCATTCTATCAATTCATAATATGTTTGGAATCTGCATGCAAAATAAATTCAAAAATTGAATTTGGTTAATTTATCCTTATGGCTGAAAATGTTTTATGAATTCAGCAACTAAATTTGATAAAGCAACACTAGTTTCCCAACTTGGATGCATCAAAGAACCACATCTGCATTGATTTAGGCTAGACCTTGCAAACCACAAAATAAGTGCACAAATCCATACATTGGTGCCAGTTAATCCACTGTGGAACAGAAAGTTTGCAAAATACAACAAGTATTAAATTACAGTTTGTAGCATTGTTGCACAGAATTTTCTGCAACACTGTTCCCAAATGTTCAGTAAAGCCTGAATATGGATTTGACAAAATAATTTTTGTATATGCTGCTTAGCTTTAGAGGTTGATGGATCATTCTCACTCTATAAAACACAACCAAATAATGCCAAAGTCTAATTGTACAAAAAAATATCTGTTTATTGTACAAATAAAATAATATTTACACTGAATATCTTGCCAGACTATCTATTCTAGTCTCTCTAAGTACCACGTCAGATTAGCAACTTCCTATGAAGTTGGTCCTAGGCCCTAAGCTATACAATAGCTACCCATATGTATCTCAGCTCTATGGGGACTTACAAGGACTGAGGTAAACTGCCAGGGGGCAGTTCCTTATATATCCTCTGATGTCAGTTGGCCACTGACATCAGAACTGGAGGGAAATTCAAAGCTCCATGCTTCCTCCTGATTGGCCCTCCTTGTCTTCAGGGTCTTTTTTGATATGCATCCATACTCCAGCAGATTTTCTGCTGATTGGATTATGAGAATTTCCATTGTACACTATGGTTATTTAACCAAACCTGGAAACCAGAGTTATTGTATATTGTCCGGTGAGTTCTGTTTTGTATATTTTTAGTTGCCCATCCATGTACTGTTATAATGCCAAATCACAATGAAAACAATGCTTCTTCATTGTCAAATGAAAATGATATACATAAGCACTCACCATTTGTTTGGAATTATGTGTTTTTACAATTAACTTTGTGTTGCTAGTTCAACCACTGAAAGTGGTATCATAATACGCAGTATATATGTATGAATTAGTCAGGATTTGTGCCTTATTTATAAGTGTTACTCTAATAAATATCTGGTTAAATCCAAATTGAATCTTCAAAAGCTATTGCCAGAGTGCTATCCAACACTTTGCATTTTCTTTCCTTCATAGATGAAAGAGTAAAACTTTCAACTTGGTTAATTTACTCAATTTAGCTTACTATATTCCCTAATATGTTTAGATCTGCTTTTTGTTCTAGTTGCTATAGTAGCATAATGAGATTGAGAGCACTTTGTTCTAATGGTAAAGGCACCAAGCTAGGAACTAGGAGACTGTAATGTTTAGCTTTACCTTAGTCCTGAAAGCTGACTGAGTGACTTTGGGTCAGTCATTTTCTCTGTCCAACTCACCTCATGTTCAGTCCTAGGTTTACAACAGACACTCTTAGCCAGTTTCTTAAACCAAACCTCCCTTTACTTAGCAAATACCGAATTAGCCCATCCTACCACAGTTTGTTTGGGCAGAACTTGCCAAATTCTCTGGGCAAACTGCCAAGTACTGAGATAACATACTCACATAGACACTTGGAGTTTTAAACAAGAACTAATTGTCCAAAGTTGCAGAGATGTCATTTTCTCAATGAGAAACACCACACAAGACTTGGTTTGAAGTAATAAGTTGTTCTCTGTGAATGTCCCTCCCCATTCTCACCCTTTTATGTTTTATGGGAAGTGGCCATTCGCCGATCATCTGTAGCCCCATTGGCCCCTTTTCTTCCTCTGCTGTTGCCTGCTAATTAATCTGCACACATATGCATTAATCAGTGGCTCTAATTCCTCTGCTCCACTGCTATCAGTGGCCATGCTAGCTTTTTCTGCCAGCCCTTCCCTTGCATCCAAGCCTGGTCCCAGTTCTTCCTCAGAGTCAGAATCAGCTGCTAGCTCTGTAGAATGCTCGTGAGCCACAACACCTTACAGGTCTGTTGCTATGAGGAAAATAATTTAGTCAATTTAATTTAATAATTCAATTTATATGCGCCCTTCTCCTGAGGGACTCAGGGCGGCTTACAATCCATATAAAAAAACATACAATAGAAAAGTTAAGAAACAAATTAAACCAGAATTTAGGACTAGACAATTTAAAATATTAAAATTACCTTACCCCATTAAAATTAACGATTTATTCAGGCCAGATCCGCCTGTTGGTAAAACCACCAGAAGGCTCACAAATCTGGGATGACCCAGACCTCTGGGGGCAGCTCATGGAAGTATTATATGCATCTTTAGTTATTTATAAAGATAATAAAGGCAGAATTTTTTTAAAAAAACCCTAATAAATACTGGTAAATAAAAATAAGAACAAATAAATAATAAGATTCTGGCTATAACTCTTGCTTTGAAAACAGAAAGTTGCTTTTTCAAAATCTAGAAGAAATTATTTTCTTTATTTCTTGTTTTTTGTTTTTACTTTTCTTTAGAACCTCTTACTTTTTCCACTTCATGTGACTAAAAAAATGATAAAATAGTACACTACAGGCAAGGTGAGAGACAGAGAAAGGGAGGGAGGGAGAGAGGGATGTATATGTGTGTATATATATATATATTGCAAATAAGCTAATCATGGGACACATTGATTTACAAAATCCTGAATTCATATCTGAATTTGATCATAACAAATTATCTGTAAAATTGCATAGAAGCATAAACAACTATTTTAAGATTGAAAAATCTGAATTTAAAAAAATATCCTCCGAAGTATGCTGTTAACATTGCCTGAACTTTTTTTTTTTTGTTTAACAGAAATATCATTCATTCTATCAGTTTGTATTCCTACAAACCATGTATCAACAAAGGGACTGGGGTTCTTTCTTTAGTGTTTTAAGTAAAAAAAGGAGAGAATATAATAACATTCCATGATCAAGGGAATAGGAATATACATAATATTCTAGGTTGTTTTTGAAGCTAAAGAAAAATAATGATAGCTAGTCATAAATAAGGATTACTCTAGTCTTGTGTTGCTTCTACTAGCTACAAGTTTATTGATGGTCTAAATTCAAAGTGCTATGAAGGTTTTCATAAAGGGAAACCTTGGTATCTAATAAATAAACATTATCTCAGATTTATGTATAAGCAACCTTCTCTAATCTGGGTTTATGTATAGATTCATCTTTCAGAATTCCCAGCCAATTTCACCATTGATGAGAATTCTGGGAGTTGGTTCACACATCTGAATTATTTAAGATTCAAGAAGTATTCCCAAAGATCATATTTAGTGTGCTTCTGAGAACTGCGTCTCTCATTCTGAAAACCCAATAGGAATACGTACATTTATTTTATTTATTAATTAATTAAATTCCTATACCGCCCTTCTCCTGAGGGACTCAGGGCGGTTTACAGGGCAAATTTAAAAACATACAATATAAAAGTTTAAAAACTATTAAATTAATTTAGCCCCACAATTAATAAAATTAACAAAATCAACCAATTAAAAACCCAATTAAAACCAATTTCATGGGGACAGACCAGCAAGATGAAACAAATGGGTTTTGAGGACACACCAACTAGCTCTCAAGTCGGGGACAATCCAGACTTCTAGCGGGAGCTCATTCCAGAAGGCAGGGGATGCCACAGAGAAGGCTCTCCCCCTGGGGGTCACCAGCCAACATTGTTTGGCTGACGGCACCCTGAGGAGGCCAACTCTGTGGGACTGCACTGGTCGATGGGAGACTGTTTCTGGCAGTAGGAGGTCTCACAAGTATCCTGGGTGTAAGCCATGGAGCGCTTTAAAGATCATAACCATGACCTTGAACCGTACCCGGAAGGCCACCGGCAACAAGTGCAAGTCGTGCAGGAGAGGTGTCACATGGGCATGCTGAGGAATCCCATAAATAACCCACGCAGCTGCATTCTGTACCAGTTGGAGCCTCCGGATGCTTTTCAAGGGGAGCCCCATGTAGAGAGCATTGCAGTAGTCCAACTGGTCCAGAAAGGGACGAAACTGGTGAATCAGGCGAACCTGGTAGAAAGCCCCCCTGGTGATGGCCGAGAGATGATCCTCTAAAGACAGCCGTGCATCCAGGAGGACACCCAAGTTGCGATCCCTCTCTGAGGGGGCCAAGGTCTCACCCCCAATCATCAGAGATGGTGTATATTGACCAAACCCAGATGCCGGAAACCACAGTCACTCAGTCTTGGAAAGGTTGAGTCTGAGCCTGTCCATCCCCATCCAGATCCAAACAGCATCCAGGCACCAGGACATCACATCAAGGGCATCATATGGTTGGTTCGGGATGGAGAGGAACAATTGGGTATCATCAGCATACTGATGATGCCACGCCCCAAAACCACAGATGATCTCACCCAGTGGCTTCATATAAATGTTGAACAGAAGGGGTGAGAGAACTGATCCCTGAAGCACCCTACAAGTGAGCAGCCTCAGGATCGACCTCTGCCCCCCTGCCAACACAAACTGCAAGCAACCTAAGACATAGGAGGAGAACCAATGTAAAACGGTGCCTCCCACCCCCAACCCTTGGAGCTGCTGCAGCAGGATACCATGGTCGATGGTACCAAAAGCCACTGAGAGATCTAATAGGAGCAGGACAGAGGAACAACCTCTGTCCCAAGCCCCCCAGAGATCATCCACCAATGCAACCAATCCTGTTTCTGTGCTGTAACTGTTCCTGAAGCCTGATTGAAATGTATCCAGACATGTTTCTTCATCCAGGTATTGAGGGAGCTGACAGCCCACCACATTCTCTACAACCTCTACAAAGTGAAAGTTGGAGACTGGATGATAGTTATTCAACACAGCCAGGTCCAGGCTTGGCTTCTTGAGCAGGGGTCTCACCACTACCTCTTTCAAGGCAGGAGGGAAGAACCCCTTGCTCAAAGCAGCATTAAGAATCGCCTGGAGCCAGCCTCGTGTAACCTTCCGGGCGGCCGAAACCAACCAGGAGGGACACGGATGCAATAAACATGTGGCAGCACTGAGCTTCCCAACAATCCTGTCCACACCTGCAGGAGTCACAAGATCAAACTCCTCCCAGATCACATCCTCAAGACTGGCCACTGCCAACCACTCAGGAACCACCCAGTCAGAGTCCAAGCCTATCCGAATCTGAGTGATTTTGTCCTGCAGATGTTGGACAAACTCCTCAGGTCAACCGTGCAAGGAGTCCCCGCTTGCCCCAGGATTTAACAACGAGCAGGTCACCCTGAACAGGGTGGCTGAGGAGTTAATTTTGGATGTGATAAGGGTGACATAATGCACACACTTTGCTGCCGTTATCACCACTAGGTAAGACTTAATATAAGTTCTTACCAGTATCTGGGCAGATTCGGATCTGCTAGCCGTCCAACTGCTCTCTAGGCATCTTCTCTGGTGCTTCATCTCCCCCAGCTCCTCAGTAAACCAAGGAGCCGGGCAAGAACCATGCTGGGTCAGAGGCTGCAAAGGCATGACTCAATCCAGGGCCTCCGTGGCCACCCTATCCCAGGCATCCACAAGGACCTCGGTGGAGCCATGTGCCAGAGCCTCAGGAACAGTCCCAAGCTCCGTCTGGAACCTATCAGGGTCCATTAGGCACCTGGGGCAGAACCACCTAGTCAGTTCCTGCAGCAGGTAGTTGTGGCCTGGAAGTCTAGCCTGAGAAGAAAGTAATCAGACCATTACAGGGGTTGAATATCTAAGTCCCCTACTCCTAGATCACTTATCCATTGTCCAGAGATGAAAATCAGATTGAGCATGTGACCTCCAATGTGAGTGGGATGTCATGGAAGCCATGAACTCTCGAGCCCGCTCAGATGTTTCCCCGGTAGAGGGCAGGTTAAAGTCCCCCAGAACCATAAGCTGGGGGAACAGAAGAACACTGACATCCCCTAAACTCCACTGATGATGTCACCTATCCTGGTAATGAAATGTTTGGAAACCACCCCACAAGCTCGGAGAATGAACCCTCATATTATTATGGAGTAATGAAAATATTAACTTGGTCGTTGTGATCACTTGGTTCTTCTATCTTCCCTATTGGTATGCTAATTATTTGTTTAAAAGAGGCAGGGCTTTCAATCAATATCATACCATGATTGCACAGATGCCCCATTTCAATTCATTTAAAAAGAGGCAGGGCTTTCAATCAATATCATATCATGATTGTACTGATGCCCCATACAAATTTAAAACATATGCACAGAACAATCAAATCAAATCAAAAACCAATTTCATTCTAATCAATTCTAGGCATCCTTTTTATCATGCTTAAAAATTCAACAGCTAGAAGTTTTGCCTTTTATGAAAAAGTCTACTAACTCAAAAGCTGGTGGAAGCCTTTTAAAATTACTTATTCTTTCCTTCTAGCTCTTTCTGGTTAGCTACCTTTCCCTAGATAGTTGAGGATACTTTTTTAAAAATAAAATAAAAAGTGTGCAAGTGATTTGTGAAATGCATTAGCCTTCTTCTAGCTAGGAAAATCTAGCTAACACATTGAAGGAAAAATAATTTTAAGAAGTTTCTGCTAGCTTTTGAATCAGCAATCTCTAACATACTAGCAAGCCTCTTTATATTGTACTATTTTAAGACCAACAATAAATGCAACATATTAGAAGAACTTAAATGAACACAACTGTTGCAACTCCCTTGGCAAAATAGCCAATGTACTTTTAGCTTGTAAAGTGGTAGTAAAGCATCTGGCCAAGAGACAAGAACTCTCAAGGAGCTATAAGATGAAAACTGTAATAAGAAAACATGCCTGTGGGTCACATTTGCAATGGTATGGAAATGAATTTAAAGCTGACGTTATCTGTTTCTACCCTCAAAACCTAGTTACTGACCTATTTTAATGGTGAAACAATTAGGCAGTGCACATTAGCCCTACCAGTCTACTAAATGACCTTTCCCATAATTCAGTTAAGACTATTATATTTTCCCAAGATCTTAAATTCTTAAAACTGTTTACATTGTAATTCCTTTAATGTTTATGGTTTGATGCACATTTGCTTTATCTTTTTTTTTCTATTTTATTTGACTAGAGCCCACTCCATACTGGCTTTAAAAAAAAACACTTCAGTATTATTATTGCAATAATTGTATTAGTATAGTTCATATTATTATAGTAAATGTTTTATCCTTTAAATATATAATGATTAATGAGTAACATGCAATAGAATATTCTTGACATAACAGCAAATTATTCACTTTAAACTGACTTTTCTTTTCTTTTACAAATTCAGTGCTGTATATTAGATAGAAAGCTTTGGTGATCAGGTAGTACAAGCCACATAGCAAGCAAATATGTCCAAAAACATTCCTATCATTTTAAAATGTTGCATTAAAACTTCTTCATGGCAATGATGGAAAGGCAAGAGGGAAAGCAAATAGAGAAACAGGGAATGAATGAATAAATGAATGACTAGGTAAGTATATAAATTCATATAGTACATATAGGGTGCAACATGGCTTCTGCACAGAATAGTAAGAAAAATGGCTCCATTAAAAAAAAGGTTTAAGTACTTTCACTGAAAAGTATTATTTCCCAGCTGTCTTCTTCAAATTAACATTTAAAAAATGCATTTGATCCAACTACAACATCTCCATCAATCTGAAACATTTCTGGAAAATGGCAAGATGGTTCTGCTAGACCAGGTACTAGTTCTTGATTCTCTTTAGCATTAGTAATTTAATCTGGCATTCAATGAAAGAATCAAGAGACATTTGTAATAAAACCCACGGTTTCTTCTTGCCCATCATTTTTTTATTGTAATAATCTGTGTACTGAACTTCCTTCAATACTCATTAACTAGAAAGGTCTCTATAATAAAACAGATTGTGATGTGCTAGCACAATTTCCTTGATATCCAGAAAATGTATAATTGGCTGCACACTGTATAATCATTTCTTCTTTTTACAAGAACTCAGCTGATATAATAATTTTGATTTTTTTAAGACAGCAACAATACTTCAGTTATGGTTTGACTTGGTTTCTAAAATCATACTAATCACTTAGCAAAATTGAAATTCTTTATTTTAAAGTATTTTAAAAGCAAAGTGGTACAGTGCATTTTTTTCAGCTGTGTTGAAACTGTTGAAACAGAATAATCAATATGAGATAGATAGATAGATAGATAGATAGATAGATAGATAGATAGATAGATAGATAGATATAAAATGTAGCATTGGTTATATGTGACTGATAGCAATTATCTTTAATTTCATGTAATATTATCAACCTGAAATCTTTTATATGCAATTATTCCAAATTAAATGGCACCCAACTGAAAGAATTAATAATTCAGGCTGTGATTATTAGAATAGAAAGCCTTACAGCAGTTGTTCTTTTTTCTTTCAAACCACAGTTTATGTTTTGTTTTGTTTTTAATGTGTGCATAGATCAGTTGTTTACTGTGATGATGTTATCCATTCAGCTGAGTCCAACTTATGGTGATTCAATGGATCAGGTCTTTCCACGTTGTCCAATCTTGCACTATTTCTGGTGTCTGCTTTGATAATGTCCAGCCACTGTTTTCTTGATTATACTTAAATGTATTCAAATAATATAAATATGCAATGATTTTTTGTTGTTGTTATTTTATACCATGTTCTGTCCATTATGAAAGGTTTTTCTAAGATAAATACAAATGGTGAAACATGCATTCACAGAGCAGCTTTGGAATAATTGAATTTGGTGGGCCTCTTAACGGTATAGTAAAAGACTTGTTGATTATTTTTTATATAATGCTAGGTAACAACGGATGATAGAAATCTATCAGCAAAAGAAAGCATCATTATTATTTTTTTTGCATGATGCACTGCTTCAGTGGTGCCTTTCCTTTAAGAAAATTGTTGAATAGCTCTACGCAGAATGTTTTCTTCTCAAAAATATTTAAGACATTTCTGCTTTTTTCATCACTGTGAGATGAGAGGTGACACTGATTACTTATCTTACAAGATAATAAAGCATATGGAAGAAAAAGAAATTTATAAATATTTTTTTATATAAATAGATTAAATTTATAAGAGAGTAAAACAAACTAAAAAAAAAAAACACCCCACAGGTTTAAATCAGAGAAGAGGTAGCAGCTTTTCTGTTATTGTATTAGCCAGCTCCAGCCAACTGCTTGTCTTTCAGGCCCCATGCAAACCTGCATAGCCAGGTTTTAAAGAATTTCCTGAAGGTCAGGAGGGTAGACATAGACCTCACCTCCTGCAACAAAATGTTCCAAAGGTGCAGGCTATGGCAGAAAAGACTCTTCTCCTAGGCCCCACCAGCTGTAATTCTGCTGTAGGCCAAGTGGACTGGGCCAAGCCCATTGCAGCAAGATGGTTCCTCAGATATCCTGGATTTACATCACAAAGTTTTTAAAGGTAATGACCAACATCTTGAATTGGACTCAGAAGCAAATCAGAAGCCAGAACAACTTGTGTAACAGTAATATTACATGTGCCTTCAAAACTAAATGTGCTGCTACATTCTGGATCAATTGTAGATTATGAAAAATTCTTCAAGGGTATCCCCATGTAGAGTGCATTGCAAAATTGGACATGACCACAGTATGAGTGACTGAACTCAGAGCCTCACAATCCAGAAATGATCTTGTTGATACAGTTGTACAAAGGCTCTCCTAGCCATGACTGCCACTTCATCTTTGAGGAGCAGTCGGAAATATAGGAGAAGTCCCAGTTGCACTCCAGGTAACTGGAGAACAAAGATAATAAACCTCCAGATCCCAAGGTTCCACATATCCACAACCACTCTGTCTTACCAGGGTTCACTTGAAATCCCTCCTGTCCAAAAAGGCAACCACAGCATCACTTGGATCGCCATGGATGGAGATACAGTATAAAGCTGGGTAATCCCAGCATGTTGAAGATATCTCATACCATGGTGTTGGATGATCTCCCCCAGCAGTTTCATGTAGATGTTATAAAATAGTGGAGAGAATATGGAACCTTGCAGTACCCCACAGAGATGTGATGTGGACTGGATCTCTCACTCCCTATAAACATTGATTAGATGCTATAAATGTCTTTTATTATGATACTCAATCAATACTCAGTATTACTATTTATGAATTTAAAACAACAATATTTCCAGGCTGGAATATGGATGTAGACAACAGTGACATCTTTATTTAGAAAATTTATATGTCCCCAATCTTATAGAAATAAAACCGCAGTACAAATCTAATAAACCTCCAGCCCCCTGGTAACAACAATCAAACCAACCACTTAATGGCAATGGCCCAGGGTACTTGCGGGAGCACCTTCTGCCAGCATCAGCTCCTCACTACCCAGTTCACGCTCACAGAGTTGGCCTCCTCCAGGTGCTGTCAGCCAGGCAGTGTTGGCTGGCAGTGCCTAGGGGGAGTGCCTTCTCTGTGGGTGCTCCCACCCTTTGGAACCAACTGCCCATTGACCTTCGGATGGCCCTGACCTCCGCTCTTTCCGGCATGATTTAAAAACCTGGCTTTTCTGGACAGCTGGCCTTGGCTGAAGGGGTGGGGGTGTGCTTTTAATTGGGGGATTTGGTTTATTGGATTGTTTATTTAATGCTTTTTAAATTTTTGCATACCTGTTTTTTATTGTTCACCACCCTGAGTCCTTCGGGAGAAGGGCGATATATAAGTTCAATAAACCTAACCTAACCTAACCTTGTTGTTGTTGTTAGTTGCGAAGTCGTGTCCGACCCATCACGACCCCATGCACAATGTTCCTCCAGGCCTTCCTGT
>JANHFR010003886.1:65975-77844 GCA_032468015.1 Mimophis mahfalensis
CAGGAAGGCCTGGAGGAACATTGTGCATGGGGTCGCGATGGGTCGGACACGACTTCGCAACTAACAACAACAACATAGTGGAAAAGTAGCACACTGCAAAGCAAAAGGGATATTTATTTCCTTTCAGATAAAAAATACAGGCAGAGCAAACTGAAAGAAAACAGCTTAAAAATGGGTGCGGGAGTAATGAAGGAAAATATAAAGTAAAAGCTACTTTTTAAGTGTCATTTGCTCGGTATTTATATATGTACACTTTCATGCTTAATATTTCCATTTTCTGTTGAAGGCGGTAACTGAGTGGAAATAATTTTTAAAGTAATTGCCTGTGATTCTGCTATAGTAGTAATTACAGTTAAATAATTATTAGCTTCTCTGAATATTACTTTGAAGTGCTACCAATGCCTCTGAGCACAGCTATCTGTTGTAGTTCATACTGTAAATGTCTACTTTGTATACTAAGAGCCCTATAGATGGTGCTATTTTCTCTATTTCCAGATAAACCAGGCATGCAGGAAATTTATATGGATAAGACAGAATCATTTAATCAATTATAGAAAAATATCAGGAGGAAAAACAATGGCATTATTACATCCAAAGGCAAACTGTGGTAGCTCAGTTTACTCACTTCGACTCTGCCAAAATTAGTAACTATAATATTTAGCATTTTTTCATGTGGATATCCTCCTATTTTTTCTATAATAGTTTCGAAACATTATAATGCAACGAGTTAAACAGTGGCATTAGCAGATAAATGCAGTGAAAGGTTTAGTCTGTAATCAGTAGACGGGTGGGTTTCTACCGGTTCAGCCCAGTTCAGGTGAACCAGTTATTACCGTTACTGTAGGCAGGTGGCAGTGAGCCCACCCCCACCCGCCCACACTTCTAAGCGATCCTTTGTCACTGTGCGCATGTTCCAATAATGCTAGAAAACAGTTGAGATGTGGCAGAGCCGAAAAATAGCTCAGGCATGCCAATCAGCTGTTTTCCAGCTCTGGCACTTCTCAGCTGTTTCCTAGCTCAAATGGAACATATGTGCGTGTGGTGCTCATACTTCTGTGTGGCTGCACGCACATTCTGTTTGGGCTAAAAGACAGCTGAGAAGAATCAGAGCTGGAAAATAGCTCAGGCATGAATCTGCTGTTTTTCAGCTCTGTCGCGTCTCAGTACATGGAACACGCGAAGTGCACGTGTGCAAAATGCATGTGCAAAGTGAATTAGTTGTTAGACCAGTAGAAACTCATCCTTGTCAGTAGAGAATGATAAGGATTTGTTAACAACAGCAATTCATTTTTTTTCTTCAAATGGAAACCCAGATAAATTTTTTTTTAAAGTTTGCATCTGATCTCAGAATCACAGAAAGCCAAATAAACCATAACTGTGCCTGATTTAGCACAAAATATCATAAGTAATGTATCACATATCAGAATAATTTCAGGTAGAAGTTGTCTGAAGGTGACTTGAGTGCCACACAGGTAATTCTTCAGCTACTCTGTGGTATCTTGTACTGAATAAATCTACTGGGGAGCCAATGCTACACTGGCTTCTTTATAACAAAATAAAAATAAGCATCGTTACTTCACAAGCTACAACATATTCTCCATTATCTCCTCTGAAGAAGCTCTAAATACACTTCTGACACCCTGCTTGCACAGTGTGGAACATATTCGCTTACATATTTTTTTAAGGTAAGGAAATTGAACATTAGAGTGATTCAAAATTGTTGAGAGAAAAATGAGTCAGGAAGTTGTGTTTTTTACTATATGCTAGACAAGACTAAAATGGATTTTGGCAGTTTGTGATTCAGGGTGCTGCGGAAACCTTGCCATTGCCTTAGCACCTCACTTGAACCAGCCTTAACATTTATTACATATAAATTACATATACCCTATGGGGCACTGCATATTATGTGACCATAAAAAAGATGCTTCATTAACCTCAGTTTAGGAGCCAGGATGTTGCTTGAATCAGCCACATTTTCTTAAGTCTGGGAGGATGACACTCATCATGAAACATGCTTCCAGCAGCATCTCTGTTGAAATTTCCAGTGACAAAGATGATGGATTACCATTTTATTATTTGCAACCCAATGAAATGTTGGAGAGAAATAGATAAAGTGTATCGGGATTCTGGACAGTAATTAGCACACTAACTCGGAAAACAGTTAAATAACTATTATTATCTAACTCTGAAAAGTTAGAATAAGACCAAAGTCTAGTTACCTATGTGTGGTTTGGGTGTTTATATAAATTTGTTTCACTAATTGAATAAACAAGCAAATAAATACTGTATGTTGTGGGGAAGAAGTTGGCAGAAAGATCATATTCAAGCTTTTCCACAGTAGAGAGCTCAGAGAAATAAAACTCAAACATTTCCCAATTTCATCCCTATGGGAAGAATAATTGGGCAGACATTCAGAATGTTGGTGACACCTCCATTCTAAATTCTTTCCCTTCTCCCTCCCTGTCATGTGACCTCAAGTGAAAAGCCTGATCCATGTATCCACCAGGAGGAACATGTCCATGTGTGGATAGAAGACTTTTTTTTCCTATGGAATCTTTTTCTCTCCCATACTAGTTTTTTATATACATTGGTTGTTTTCTTGCAGACATTTTATTATCCAAACTAGGTAACAACATCACCTAATACATCAGCTAAATATATCAGTTAAATCAAAATAACATTATCCTAATCCTTCTGCCCATCAAATAGATGAGTCACATAATCACAAACCATTTGAGAACAGATGAAGGTGTGGCTAACAAGCATATCTGAATTATATTTGCCATTAGTATGAAACCGATTCCGATGGTTCCTCTTCATATGTCCCAACTGTACAGACTAGAACAAGCAATAAAAGGAAGCTCTGAAAGGAAGTCTGTATCCAAAGTACTAGCACTGTGCTGAATGGTAGGTGATCACCCACAAATTACATAAATTCAGGTGAAAACATTGTTCTCAGACTGCATCCTGAATGCCAAATAAGAGTGAGAACTGGTTACACAAATTGCATATGCATTGTTTTATGTACAAGCAAATACAGTGTACAGAAAGAAGGCCATGGAAGCTTATCCCATCTGCATCCTGCTCATAACACGAAATGGTTGTAAAATCAGCTGTCAAGCTGCTTTCTCAGAAGCCTCTACTCAGCTGTCCAGTGTGCTCAGAAAAGAAGCAATTTGCAATCAGTAAATAATAGACAGGATGCAGACAGTCAAGCAAGAAGAGAAATGATGGGGATGCTCTAACCCTGCCTTGGATAACTTGCTGTGTAAGGAGCAACTGCATTAGTGGTATATGATGCTTAACCAAAGCAGATGTTTCAGTTGGTTTGAAATGGAGTGTACTTCAGCATAAGATGTCGACAACATCTTTAAAGTGCCTCTGTTCTGCTAGATTCCAAATGCCTTTTATTTGAGGGCTGCTTTTGGCTCTTTGCTGCTGCTGTTGTTCTTGTATTTCTCACCTTTATTTTGTACCATTCAAGGTAGCATACATAATGCTGCTTTCTTGTATTTTCCCTTTAACCACCCTGAGAAGTGGATTGGGTTAATTAAAAATGACTGGTCCAAAGTCACTAGCCAGCATTCATGCCTAAAGGAAGATGAGAGCTCATTCTGTAACAGGCAGCAGAAACCACAATGACATCACTGTGCTGTGTAATCATGGAAATACCACAATTGCATATTTGTGTCAGCAAGTCTAATACAAGTGCATAATTCACATTGTTTGCATGATTATGTAATTTTGCACATTACTTTCCATTCCCAAGGACCCCATGAAGATGCCCATGTTGATAAGGCATTCCAAATGGTAGTAACAAATAAAAACGTGTCCAGATTTAGAAAATAAGGGCACTGAAAACAGATTATTTCCAGGACTTCAGTGATGTCTTGGTTATAAGGGACTTTTCTGTCCACAGGGACCCAAGGAAAAAATTGGAATTCAGAGGCAATTTCATCGTAGTATGGTAGTGGTGGCCAATACACATCATGGATTTGATTGCTCCTCAGAAAGCCATCTACATTCTGTAGAAAAGAAATTGCATAATTTAATTAGTTGCTGTATGAAGCATCCCCATTACCTGTACTCTGAACCTCCTCGCACTAACTCTGTTCTGCTATCTCATCCATAGATCTAGCCCACAATTCATGGCAATAAATACTTCCTGGTTATACATTAGACGATTATTGAATAAAGTATTGACTGTTAATGAAATCATAAAGGGAGCCTGTTTTCCCTTATTTTAAGCAAAAAAGAGCAGATTTTCATAGATCTATAGTTCTCTTTAATGCATATACTGTCTTCTTGTCATTTGAATTTTAATCCCAAATACATCAACAATAGAGCACCAAAATATATATTAAGTACATGTTAGAGTTCACAATTAAAATTTCTATATGTAAGTTATTATTATCCATAGGTTTGATATATTTTTTTAAGATAATATTTACATCAGTCAGTTACCAGAGAAATCCGAACATATATAGACTAGTCACAGCAAAGAAGAGAAAACAAACTGTTTGCATGACCATAAGTTAACTGAATCAGTCATGTGCAGTAGACAGTTGTTTACACATATTCATAGTAGCTTGTTGTTAGTTGCAAAGTCATGTCCAACCCATCGCAACCCCATGTACAATGTTCCTCCAGGTCTTTCTGTCCTCTACCATCCCCCAGAGTCCATTTAAGCTCACACTGACTGTTTCAGTGACTCCATCCAGCCACCTCATTCTCTGTCGTCCCTTTCTTCTTTTGCCCTCAAGTAGCTACAGAGACCTTACTAAATTATGAATATTATCCATTGTAAATATAAAAGAAATACAAATGTATACCATTTCAATACATACATTGCTTTATAGGCAATCAAAAAATTTAATTTTAAATCTAAATAACTATATTTACACTTCTGTATATAAATCAAAGAAGGCACCATGGCTCAGCGGTTAAAGACATTGAGTTGTCAGTTGGAGAGCTGACATCCCAGGTTTGAAACCCAAGTTCCGCACAATGGGGTGAACTCCTGTTACATGCCTCAGCTCCTTCCTACCTAACAGTTTAAAAGCATGCAAATGCAAGCAGATTAATAGATACCATTTTGCTGAGAAAATAAATGTACCTTTGGCATATAAGCCATGCTGGCCACATGGGCATGGAAATTGTCTTCGAACAACACTGGCTCCTTCAGTCAAGGAAAGGAGATGAACACAGTGCCCTAGAGTCAAACTTGACTGATGGGAAAACCTTCACTTTATATAAATTAAAAGAGGAAGGAGAGAGAATCTGACTGTTTTGCTTCCTTTTATATTTAAAGGGTTAAATTAAATGAATGAGTCATTATGGCCTTCACTTAAGAAAATTAGCCTAAAACAAATTGGAAGACACTGTTTTCTTCAACATCCACGGGTGGAGCTTTCTAGAAACCTTCAGCACTTGAGAAGGTAATTTGTTGGGAATGTTATCGAATACCACACGCGCGCGCACAGACACACACACACTGATTCTCACTACAGCTTTCAAGTGTCAGTTCTAGAATTTCATCCTATGGTCAATTTCAGAATAACAGTAAACAAAACACCAGAATCCTCTAACTCTTTAATCCAATACAAAATAATCTTCAGCAGCAGCAGCAGCTGCTGCTGCCTCAAGTTGGATTTAGACTCTGTCTTCCTCTTCTCAATGATACATCATTTTAATTATTATAGCTTAAGTAAAATAGTCTGGTAGAGCATCTTAAAATTTTCCCTTAAATATTTTTGTGATTCTTTCCTCCGTCAATACAGAGAGGGAGGGAGAGAGGGAGATTTTCTGTTTTGGTTAAGATGGAATGTCTATTTAAAATAGTTTAATGCTGTTTCATATTTCTTTCATCATATATTTATTTATTCTTTCTGTTATTATAGGCATGCAACCTACCACTAGGGGGAATCAAATTACCCTAAACTTACTTTGCCCCAAGAAAGTGTCAAGAAAATCAGATTTGTGCATAACAAATGTATCTGTATTAAAGCCATCACTTATTCTGACTCAAAAATGGACGAATAGGCAGAATAATCTCCCCATAGCAACAACTTCATCTGAAAATCATTTCAGAACTAAACCTGATTTTAAGCACTATAGCCAATAGCACCTACTCTCTGGTAAAGGTATGATCATTTAGTTGTCAGAAATGATAATGAAAGAAAACAGTTTTCCTCACATTTGGTTGGATAATAACCTCAGCTGCTCCTGAATGTATGGCTGTTCTTTTGTCATAGTTTGCATTCTTTGTGCTTCTCTAGATGAGAGATTTATGAATGTCAGATGAATCTCTAGAGTTCTGGAAAGCATTTTTTTTGTTATTTTGTTTTGTTTAATTGTTTGTGTGTTCAGCAATCCATCTGGAATCACGTTCATCCAAAACTCGTTATCAGTTTGAGCTAGTGCTAGAATATTTTTGATATTTGCAAAAAGGCAGCCTCGGAGACTCCTGACTGCTGGAAATTACCATGTTTATTAGAAAGCCAGAAACATATAAATGTTTTCCTCCAGCACGTGCCAGTTTGTGATGGAATAGCAATTCTCCACATGAGGAGCAGAAAAGGCCAGCAGGTAAAGAGAAAAGTTTATTCAGAAGTGATTGTTGAATCTCCCCACAGGAGTAGATACCAGCATTCAAATGAATACACATGCATTTATAAACATGCATTTCTGATTTGTTTAAGACGTACTTTAGATTCCAGTGCACTCTGATGGGATTAGCACTGATGCTGTCAGATGCTGTGGATCCATCAGCTATGAAATTTCAGCTGGAGAGACTTTTCTGTTGTGGCTCCCACACTCTGAAACAAACTCTCCCCCTGAAGGTTTGATCTGCTGCCACTCTTTTAGCCTTCTAAAAGAGCCTGAAGGCATGGTATGCCAAATAGCCATGGGCCCTAATAGGGGTATAGCCAGTAGTGGGATTCAATTTGTTTTACTACCAGTTCTGTGGCCGTGGCTTAGCGGACATGGCTATGCTGATGGCCAATCAGAGGTGGTATTTGCCAATTTAACAAATTATTGCTACCAGTTCTCTGGTACCTGTCAGAACTTGCTGAATACCACCTCTGGGTATAACACACCGGAAGTGACTAATGGAGTAGAGAAGACCTCCACCCTGAGCACCCTTTGCTCCCACCCTCTGTAGCTGCTTATTTATTTTTAATTTAATTTTTATATTACAGATGTCATTGCTTCAATGTTTTATTGTGTATTGTTTTCAATGCCTAGAGCAGGGCTGTCAAACTCCCGGCCCATGGGCCAGATGCGTCATGCACTGGCCACGCCCATGACCAGTTTAGCAAAGAGGGGAAAAGTCCTGACATGTCATGTGACAACACCATGAAGACATGAGTTTGAAACCCCTGGTCTAGAGTAGCCTTCAGCAAGATGGGAACTATACAAATTTGATAAATAAATAACCAAGCAAATAAATACATAAACTTTTGCTTTATATGGTTAAGCTTTACATTTTTTGTACATGCAAGACATTTTGTTCCCTATATGGTCTTCAAAAATCTTGACTTCCCCTTCCTAGAGTAGCCTAGAGTATGTGACCTGTCTGTTTACAAATAATGGAGAAAGGACTTCATTTGTCCATAGATGTTCCTACAATGTTACTTGCTGCTTCCGAAAGCTACCCTGTGCAATGGGATCTGTATCCAGGTTAACATATTGCCTTTCAGCTGATCGGAATGGAGGAAGGGTCAGTCATCAGCTAAGGTTATATTGGATTAATTCAGTCTGAATTGTTGCTGCCATCCTTCATAAGTGTACAAGTGCCCTTTAATTCTGTCTAGAAACAATAAGCAGGTCGTAATCTCAGACAATGTAGCACACTGATAAAGAGACAGGCTGCTTACTCAGCAAGCTGTTGAATTTCTCCACTGGCTTTTGCTTCTTTTAGGCCTAAAGAGTTAATCTCTGCATGAATACATGATATTACTTTAATCTTATTTTGAAAAGGCTGTACTATGACATACATGCTGCCCAACCCATAGCCATCTGTCCCACTTCAAATGGGGAGAAAGATACAAGAAGACATTTTCCAAATACATGAAGACATATCATTTGTTACATCTTCTTTTTAGTTTTGTTTCATAGATTTTAATATGTTAATTATGTGATACTAATTGCATTAAATATTTATTGATTGTTTTAGCTTTGCTGTAAGCCATCCAGAGTCATGTGTTTGTCAGATGGGTGACTATATAAATTGGACATATAAATGAATGAATGAATGAATGAATGAATGAATGAATGAATGAATTGCTGTATTGTGCACTTGCTGATTCTCATGTATTATTATTAAAATAGAAGCAATATTATGATCATCATCATCACCACTGTGAACATAATTTACTGTAGTCCAACAAATAAAGAAAACTGTGGGCAGCACACTCATAAAGTAATATGTGCTGCCTCCATCTACATATCTAATTTTAGAATTAAATTTTAACTATAAAGAAGTATAAAATACGAAAGAAAACTGCAGCTAAACATACCAAAAACTCTAGCCTTACTGGGGTAATTCTTCAGATTCCTGGAGTATGAAATTCTGGGATTCTTAGGGCTACTGTATTAAGCTATAATAACTATTATTCCTTAACTGAAAGTAGAAGGAAAATAACGTTCTCTAAGTGGAACTCTTCATCCTTCATTCCTCACAAGGATTTAGGGGAAAATATAACCTTTCCCTTTTCTCTGGGTATTTGAAAAAGCCAGAAGCAGAATCCTAGATTTATTTGTACTGTTGACCTCCAGTGCTAGCTATGTCTCATTTCATCAATATATGTGTGTCCAGGCATGTGTGAATAATTTGCCATAATCTCCTTACAGATACATTTTGATCCAGTCCAGAGCTCCTTTCTACTGCTGCTGCTGCTGCTGCTGCTGCTGCTGCTGCTGCTGCTGCTGCACTTTTTCTCTCATGTAATTCCTTTCCTGAAGAGATAAAGTGAAGTATAATGGTGCTTCCTAACCCAAAATTATTTGTAGCTTGAGATGTATTCACTCTCTTTTATTCTAAGTAGAATATAAAGACACATCTGTATGTAAACTATGTAAGAGATTTCAGTACATTTCCTGAAGATCCAGCTCATATATTCTGTGATGTTGACCAGGAGTATATATATATTTTCTTTGCCACATTTCCCTGAGTGTAATCAGTTGGAACTACACACTAAAAATCGGAAAGGCATTCTCAGAAAGTAAACATGATGGCTCACCATGCTGCTTATCTAACCAACCCAATGTTTAATTGGTTGGTTTGTTTTTACCTTGATGTGCCCAGAAGGTATGACTAAGATACAGAGCTAGCATTTTATCACTGGAGGAGGCAAAGCTTGGGGTTATTATTGTTATTATTTTTGGCAGAAAGATTTCTTATTTGTTTGTTTAATGGGAGGAGTGTTGGCACTGAGGAAGTTTTAAGGGCAAAATAAACCTGAGACACTTAATGTTCTATTCTGACACTTAATTTACAAAAGAAATACAAATTAAACTATTCAAAATTGCTATTTTGCTATAATAACAGGTGGGAATTGGATGGAATTGGTATAAAAATAGGCCTGAGGCCACCAATTGGCCACTTCAGATCTAAGGCAACTCTTCCTGAATAGAAAAACAGTAAAGTATATAGTTTTCTAAGTTAGAGGACATCAGTTGCCTGTTGCTGCCCATTGGCAGCATTTACACTGTAAAATTTGTAAAATAAATAAAAAATAACAATAAAAATAAAATTTGTACATATTTTCTGTAAAAAGATCCTAGGCTATAACTTACTTAACTATTTTGAACTTACTGTGTTTATATAGACAATGAATCATGTCACTAAAGTTGCAATAAGATTATCTATTTATTAAAATTTATGTTTTTCCCGATATCCTAAAAAGGTTATATTCTAAGAAAAATATTCATCTGACTTTGAAACAAGGTTTAAAACTTCATTTACACATATTAAATATGATGTATGTGTAATCATATCCTAAATATCTGTATGATTATTGTTATGGAGACTTTTTAAAGGGTCAAGATAACAGCAGAGAATGCTGATGTTAACAATGGGCTGCATATATTTATAGTATGTGGCAAGTCTGTATGCAATGAAAATGGATGTATCATTTTTGGCTGCTATGATTAATAGACATTGATAGTAATGTATTAATTTTATGATCCATTTAAAAAAAATCTAGAGGTTTATTCCGCATTCTGCACTGGCAATGAAATACACAGACACAAAACATGCAAACATAGAGAAAGAGAATACACACACACACACACACACACACACCTATATATCTATATATATCATGTATTTCTACACATCTGATCTATCTAACATCTATCTATATGCATATGCATGCATATACACACACATATACACATATACTGTGTGTGTGTGTGTGTGTGTGTGTGTGTGTGTTTGTGTGTGTGTTTGTGTGTGTATATACATATACATATACATATACATATAAATTTCAGAAACGGCTGCCACACATTAGCCTGATGATGGTAAATGAGATTTTACCAAAACGTTGCTACAGCTTTAAAAGCACAACTATGAAGACATGGGAAAATACCCGAACAAAGCAAAATGCCATACAAATAAATACCTGCAAAAACATAAGAATATATATATTCATATTCTTAAAGAAAATATTATTACAGTGGATGCTTGCAAGATACGTTTGTTAAGAATGCAGTTTTCTTAAAATGGGAAATGTCAGGGAATCATTCTCTCTATTCTTAAGGGACCTGCCCAGGGAAATAAAGAAGGGCTGCAAGGCAGCTGAACTTCAGCTCAGGGAGGCCCCTTTGTGTCATTGATTTGATTTGCCTTTTAAGGTTCTTTGTGTCATTCTAAGGCTTCATCCAACCACTCACGCAGCTGAAGAGCCTTCCAGCATATATTATGCAGATGCAAATACCTTTTTCACTACTTTCAGAAACTGAAGGGAAGTCAGAAGAGGCACAGAGAGACGTCTAGGCAGCCAGACGTGAGCAGAGAATGGCGGAGAGAGTAGCAACCTGGCCACTGGCTTATAGAACAGAGGTTGCATTGCCTGGAGGAAAAGTCATAGCGTGTCTTTGAAGCTTTGCACCACCCTGGTAAAGACTTATTGAGAAGCAGATATCAAGCCATTTTCAGAACAATTATGGTAACTTTTAAACATAAGTTATTTATTTATTCAATCATTTCCCATCACAAACAGAAGATTAAAACATAAGTTATTTATTTATTCAATCATTTCCCATCACAAACAGAAGATTATTGGCAAGCTGTACTTCCATAAAATTATGGTCCAAAACATTTTTAGTTAGATCAAAATAAGAAATAAAGAACAATTAAAAGTCCATATTATAACTTATTTAAAGAAAACCCCTAGAGAATAAAACCAACATATGGACATCAATATTTATAATTCAAAAAAAATTGTCCTCAATAGCTCTGCTCTCAATAATGTCTGTAAAGTAAAAGAGTGGGATCTGCTGAATATTTGAGAAAGTAGAAATATTTTGAAGAGCAGGTACTGCAACAGAGAAAACATACTCATAAGCCTCTCTACGCCTTCTCCCCAAAGGGAAGAACTATTAGCAAACTTTCCCAGGACCTATATGCTGGTATAATGCAATGAGAATGATCTTGGAAGATTGGAAGAAAAAATGCTGGCTAGGGAGCAACCAGAGCCTTGGTGGTACAGCAAGCTAAGTGCTGTTAAGCACTTAGCACTTAAGCTGCCAGCTGCCTGTAATTAAGGCAAGTTCGAATCTCATCAGGCTCAAGGTTGACTCAGCCTTCCATCCTTCTGAGGGAGGTAAATTGAGGACCCAAGATTGTTGGGGGAAATAA